>JAEMWC010001353.1:0-60000 GCA_016490735.1 Pachyseris speciosa | reverse complement strand
GTGTTAGTGGCCCATACTTATTTAACATCTTTATAAACGATTTTGAGCTTGTATTAGGTAACCAACCGGCCCTTTTTAAATACGCCGATGATTCCAGCATTATTGTTCCTATCTGGAGTAACGGCCTATGCCGTACAGATTTAGTGGACGAGTTTTTAACATGGACAAATAATAACAAAATGGTATGTAATCCCGTAAAGTGCAAGGAGCTGGTCTTTCACAAGAGTAATTATAATGACAATATCGCCCAAATTCACAACATTCAACAATGTAATGAATTACTACTCTTGGGCGTTACTTTTCAAAGCAATTGTAAATACAACCTTCATGTTAAATCGAAATTATCTAAGGCCAATAAGTGCCTTTTTATTTTAAGATCGCTGAGAAAAGAAGGGATGTGTCAGGAAGGGGTGGACCGGTTTTTTAACACAGTAGTTTTACCGAATTTTACGTATGGCCTGTCTGTATATGGGGCGTCTGACTCTGATCTCACTGCTATACAATCATTTTTAGACAGAAGTTTTAAAAGGAAATATATATCGGTTAAAATAGACATTCGTGGTATTTTAGAAGAATCGGACTTATATTTATATAAGTCACGCTCTTAATTAGTCCTTGTCCTATTTCCTGCATATTACTAAAAGAAAAGGAAACAAATTATAACTTAAGGAAAACATCTGTAAAGCGCCCAGTAGTCAATACTGAAAGGTTGAAAAACTCATATGTAAACAGACTGATTTTTAAATATAGTATTTAGGTTGCTAGATTATTGATGTTATTTCTAGATTATTGATGTTATATTTGTAGCTATAGCTGTAATTTCTTAAATTTGATATTTGTAACTGGAGATATGTGCTTTTATCACGAGATAATAAAGATTATTATTATTATTATTATTATTATTGTTTAGATTGTAGAGAGAGTATTATAAACAATGAACTTCAAGAACTGGGAACTAAGTGGGTCAAATAGCCTCACTTATACTAAATTCCAGTTTTTTTTCCCTATTTTTTTTTTTTTTTGACTAATTCTCCCCGCTGCTTAGGTCAGCAAGTTAAGAAAGACTTAACTGACTAATTTATAACACATTTGTACAAAATTCTCTCTCTCTAAGGAAAGACCAGATTTGGAATAGGAAAATGAACCAAACCAGAAACATACCAGACCTCAGATGGCATTATTTCAAGATATGAAAAAGAGGTGAGCTGATAAGAACTCTTAATAATATTTCTTGTAAACTTGATCTGAAAAGAAGGCAGTATTTGGAGACATTCTATCCATGAATGACTGGACTGGTCCGCCTCGATTAGCTATAAGGCTATTTGCGGCCCAGTCCACCAAGAATTATCCACTTGTAAAAGAGTTGAAATAAACTTGAACTTGAATGATATAAAAATTATTCTCAACTTTGTTGTGGGAAATCAATTCATCTTGGCATCTTTGCATCTTTGCAGCTGTAATTCTTGTCTATTGATAGATGTTTATTTAATATGCATCTTCTGATGCATTGATTGCTTGATTGACATTTTATTTTGTACAGATCATGTACCAAATGTTAGAGACCTTCACATCAGGAGTATATGAAGTAGATGCCAGGAACAAACAAGCATGAAACACAAACAGCTGGAATAAGAAAGATGTAGGGAAACTGATTTAAATGCCATTAGTGCATCTATAACAGTAATAGCAAACCATTTCTGATGCCATATACTTGCCTGGGAAATCTCCGCCCCAAGGTGTGACCCCTTACCCTTTTATATAATACCATTTTTAACAGAAAAGTTACCCCTTTCGTATACCTTCCATCAACAAATAGTACCCCTTTCGTATACTTAAAACAGGAAGTCTTCTTGTTATTTTCACGTAGTGTTCAATAAATTAAAACAGTGCAGTCATAAGGTATGTGTTCGAAATGTTTTAATGAAAGGCACTTTTAAATACCTCAATGACAGATTTACCTACCCTTTGATATACTTCAACTCGTGAAATCCCTACTCTTTCTTTTCAAGCTACCCCAGGCAGAGCTTCCCCATGTCGGCCATTATAGGGAGTCC
Organism: Pachyseris speciosa; assembly: GCA_016490735.1. NCBI lineage: Eukaryota > Metazoa > Cnidaria > Anthozoa > Scleractinia > Pachyseridae > Pachyseris > Pachyseris speciosa. The sequence continues at coordinate 57,946 of JAEMWC010001353.1, read as the reverse complement.
CCCCCTCTCCTGTACATAAAAAATCCCAAGCATTACTTATAAAATAACTGAAAAGAAGGATTGATATACTGCATTAGTTATCAGCTACAATCTTGGACAAAACTTCTCCAATATGTGTGGGTCAACAATGTTCCTAAAGTAACTCCTCCTCCGCTTTTCAATGTTGAAGTCACCGAAGTTAGGAAGCCACCATTGTCAGGAAAATGGTTAGGTGGTGCAAACAACATTGAATTGGGGGGGGGGGGGGGGGCGTGGAGGAGGGGACTTTCAAACTCAGTTGATTACTGTTTCAACATACCAATTACATCTAAGCTCAATTTTCTCAACATGCAGTTTTGTCCAAGATATAGCTAGCCAGAGCCTATAAAGCAGTCCTCAATGAATTAATTTCTGTATGAAGGTTAATGGCATCTGACATTCTTACATAATTCTGTCAATTACTTGATGCTAGATATTTATTTATTTATTTTGATATTCTATTTCATTTATTTGCAGGATTTTGGAGACACCCAGTGCAAAAGCACCTTCTTATATGTCAGTAACAAGCAAGCAAGAAAGATAAAAGACAGCAGGAAATTTAAGAAATAGAGGTACAGAAACTGATAATTTAAATTCCAAGCAACTCCAATGTAAAAAAAAAAACTTTCTGTAAAATGGTTGCCTTTATTATGGCCTTACCAAAAAAGACTTAGATGTTATTAACAAGGCGCATACATTTGTGGTTTGAATAAGGACTATAAGTAAGTATAAGTGGATTTTATGTAGGCTATGGGCGTGGCAGAGTTTCTTATTTTTCTTTTAAATCAATTTAATTTTTCAGAAATTAAGATCAAGACAAAATTAAGTCTGATTTTGTGTATAAATCATCTCACATTTTGGCCACTTGGGAGTTTTTTGGATAGAAAACATGTTTGACACCAAAATGTTTGTTGAACATTCATTAAATGAAATCTTAGCAGACTGTGAGTCTTCATAATAAGGTAAAAAAAAGATTCATTTGTTAGCTCTGCCATTTTCACATCAAATTTGCAGCCAATTCCAGGGAATGTTCAAGAAAGAATAAGTTTTCCAAAGAATAGTTAACTGATTTTTCTGTTTGGTTTAAAATTTGAAACACAAATTTAAGGGAAAAAGAGCATGGCCACAAAAAACCTACTGCTTACTATAGACTTACATGCAGACTAATGCATTTGACTGGTCACAGTTTTGGATTTTGTCCTCACAAGCATAAGTTGGACTTCTTAGTAACTTTCACTTGAATGATTTCACTTTAAAGCTCATCCTCACTCTCAAAAGTTAGAACCACCTTGTACAACATAATAAACAGCACCACAGGAACGTACTGCTCAGTAGCTTTCATTTGAATGGTCACACTTTAGGATTTCATCCACAGACTCAACACTTTGAACCACCTTGTACAGCATAATAAACAGCACCACAGGAAAGTGCTGCCCAGTAGCTTTTATTTGAATGGCCAGCAAAACATTACTTATTCATTCCAAATGTTACTTTTCCCGTCATAATATTTGTTGAGTCCAAATTCTACGCAACTATTGATCTTACCAAAATCATTATTTTCCAGTCTAAACTTTAGTTCTACTTTATCTCACCAAAATCTTACTTTTCCATTCAAAATCGTTTTTCCTTTCCAATCTAAATCATACTATGTCTGACCAAAATCATATTTTTCCAGTCTCAATCTTAGTTTTTCAGTCCAAATCCTACTTTTACCGACTTTTCAAATGTTAATTTTCCGGTCCAAGTTTCACTTGTACATGTATTCCTAACAAAGTCATTTCAAGTTGTTAGCTTTTCTGTCCAAACATTACTTTTTCGTCGGAAATCCCTCTTTTTTTTCAGTCCAAAATCTCACCAAATTATTTCCTTTTCAGTCCATTGTTTTGTTTTTCAGTCTAAATTTCTATTATTTCTCACCACCTTCTATTTTATTGCAAATGGTACTATTTTTCATTGAAAATGGTAATTTTTCAGTCAAAATCCTGTTTTTTCGGACTACAAAAATTCTATTTCTCATTAAAATCTTTGATTTCAGTTGCAATCCCACTTTTTCTAATTCCAAATCATCATTTTTGTCACCTAAATCTTAGTTTTTGAACCCAATTCTTATGTTTTCATTCAAAAGTCCAAATCCAACTATTTCAGGCCCAAATCTTAGTTTTGCTCCCAAAACGTTATTATATTTTTAGTCGAAATCCTACTTAATCTCACCAAAATCTCACTTTTAACTTCGGTTTTCAGGTGAAATCGTTCTCTTCCATTCTTTTGTCGGTAGAAATAGTTCCTTTTTCTTATCGTTTTTTTTTTCATTGCAAATCGTACTTTTCTTTCCGAATATTACTTTTAAAAAAAATTCTCCTAAAGTGCGACCATTCAGACTTGCATGCAAACTTCATTTGACTGGTGACATTTTAAGATGTCGTCCACAGAAGCAAAAGTGACAACCACCTTGTGCAGCATACTAAACAGCACTACGGACGAGGAATACTCAGTAGCTTTCATTGAATGGTCTCACTTTAGGATTTTATCCACAGAATCAAAAGTTAAAACCACCTTGTACAGCATACTAAACAGCACAACAGTAAAGTACTGCTCAGTAGCTTTCATTGAATGGTCACACTTTAGGATTTTATCCACAGAATCAAAAGTTAAAACCACCTTGTACAGCATAATAAACAGCACCACAGGAAAGTACTGCTCAGTAGCTTTCATTTGAATGGTCACACTTTAGGATTTCATCTACAGACTCAAAAGTTAGAACCACATTGTACAGCATAATAAACTGCACCACAGGAAAGTACTGCTCAGTAGCTTTCATTTGGATGGTCGCACTTTAGGATTTTATCCACAGAATCAAAAGTTAAAACCACCTTGTACAGCATTCTAAACAGCACAACAGTAAAGTACTGCTCAGTAGCTTTCATTGAATGGTCGCACTTTAGGATTTTATCCACAGACTCAAAAGTTAAAACCACCTTGTACAGTATACTAAACAGCACAACAGTAAAGTACTGCTCAGTAGTTTTTATTTTGTCATGAAACACCAAATTAGTCGAAATTGTACTTTCCCATTCCAAATCGTTTTTTTTTTGAGACGAAATCCTACTTTTCCTGAGCTTTTCTTTTTTGATTATTAGTTTTTTAAATCAAAATTTTACTATTTTTCACAAAAAATCGTCCTTTCCACTCTCACTTTTTTATTCCAAATCTTAGTTTAATTCAAATCTAAGTATTTTTCACGAAATCTTACTTTTTTCATTTCAAATCGTGAGTTTTTATCCAAAGCAGACCAAACGAGATCGATTCAGACCCTTTGAAATGTTTTTTTCCATTCCAAGTCGTCCAAATCCTACTATTTCCTAAAAAATCTTTCTCTTTCGTTCCAAATCGTACTTTTACTGTGAAAGTATTATACAGCGTAATAAACAGCACCACAAGAAAGTACTGCTCAGTAGCTTTCAATTGAATGGTCACACTTTAGGATTTCATCCAGACTAAAACGTTCGAACCATCTTGTACAGCATAATAAACAGCACCACAGGAAAGTACTGCTTAGTAGTTTTTATTTTGACACTAAAAACGTAATTGTTTCATTCCAAATCGTAGTTTTTCTGTCAAAGTTGTATTTTTTTTCCCAGTCCAATTTCTGCTATTTCTGGCCAAACGCTTAATTTTCCAGTTCCACTTTATTTCTCACCCAAATCTTAGTTTTTCAGTCGAAATCGTACTTTTCATTCCAAATCGTTCAGTTGTTTCCAGCATTTCTCACTAAATCTTACCTTTTCATTTCAAGTACGTTTTCCGTCAAAATTGTATTTTTGGAGTCCATATTCTTCTATTTCTGACCAAAATCGTAATTTTCCATTCCAAATGTAAGTGTTCCATACCAAAAATCGTAGATTTACACCCGAGATTATTGTAAGTCGAAATCCTACCAAATCTCTCGAAAATGTTACTTTTTCAGTACCCCACTCTTACTCATTTTGGCGATTTTCGTGCTTTCCGTAGGAAAATGCTACATTTCTTAGCATTTCATCCACAGAATCAAAACGTAGAACCACATTGCACACATTGATTGTACACAATACAATCTTACTATTCCCCTCAAAGTTATATTTTTGTCTGTCCTGATTTTTTATATCTGACCAATATCATGATTTTCCAGTCCAAATTCTACTATTTCTCACCCAAATCTGGGTTTTTCAGTCGAAATCGCACTTTTTTCATTCAAATCGTTCTTTTTAGTCGTAATCGTACTTGTTAGTTCAAATCCTTCTATTTCTGACCAAAATCGTACATTTTCATTCCGTATCTCATTGTTCATTTCCTTTAAAATCGTAGTTTCTTTCCAAATCCAATCTTAGTTCGCAATCGTACTTTTTCATTCCAAATCTTATGTTTGGAATCTAAATTCTAGTATTTCTCATGAAATCTTACTCTTCGGTTTCATTCCAAAGGGTACTATTTTCCATTGAAAATGGTAATTTTTTAGTCAAAATCCTGTTATTTCTGACTACACAAATTCTACTATTTCTCATTAAAATCTTTGATTTCAGTCGCAATCTCACTTTTTTTCCAAATCGTCATTTTCTTGACCCAAATCATAGTTTTTCAACCCAATTCTTACGTTTTCATTTAAAAGTTCAAATCGAACTATTTCGGCCCAAATCTTAGTTTTGCTCCCGAAACCTTAGTATTATATTTTTAGTCGAGATCCTACTAAATCTCACTAAAATCTTACTTTTTACTTCGTTTTTCAGGCGAAGTCGTTCTCTTCCATTCTTTTGTCGTAGAAATAGTTCCTTTTTGTTATTTTTTTTTTTTCATTCCAAATCGTACTTTTCACAAAAATACTGCTTACTAGACTTACATGCAAACTTAATTTGACTGGTGACATTTTAGGATGTCGTGCACAGAAGCAAAAGTAACAATCACCTTGTGCAGCGTACTAAACAGCATATAAAACAGCACTACGGACGAGGAATGCTCAGACCCATAAGTTAAAACCACCTTGTACAGCATAATAAACAGCACCACAGGAAAGTACTGCTCAGTAGCTTTCATGTGAATGGTCACACTTTAGGATTGCATCCACAGACTCAGAAGTTAGAACCACTTTGTACAGCATAATAACCAGCACCACAGGAAAGTACTGCTCAGTAGCTTTCATTTGAATGGTCGCACTTTAGGATTTCATCCACAGACTCAAACGTTAGAACCACATTGTACAGCATAATAAACAGCACCACAGGAAAGTACTGCTCAGTAGCTTTCATTTGAATGGTCACACTTTAGGATTTCATCCACAGACTCAAACGTTAGAACCACATTGTACAGCATAATAAACAGCACCACAGGAAAGTACTGCTCAGTAGCTTTCATTTGAATGGTCACACTTTAGGATTTCATACACAGAATCAAAAGTTAGAACCACCTTGTACAGCATAATAAACAGCACCACAGGAAAGTACTGCTCAGTAGCTTTCATTTGAATGGTCGCACTTTAGGATTTCATCCACAGACTAAAACGTTCGAACCACCTTGTACAGTATAATAAAAAACAGCACCACAGGAAAGTACTGCTCAGTAGTTTTTATTTGAATGGTCGCACTTTAGGATTTCATCCCCAGACTCAAAATTAAAACCACCTTGTACAGCATAATAAACAGCACCACAGGAAATTACTGCTCAGTAGTTTTTATTTTGTCACCAAAAAACGTAATTGTTTCATTCCAAATCGTACTTTTTTTGTCAACATTTTATTTTTTTTTTCAGTCTAATTTCTGCTATTTCTGGCCAAACTCATAATTTTCCAGTTCAAAACTTAGTTTTCCACCCTATTTCTCATCCAAATCTTAGTTTTTCAGTCGAAATCGTACTTTTCATTCCAAATCGTTCAGTCGTTTCCAGTTGAAATTGTAATATTTCTCACTTACGTTTTCCGTCCAAATTGTGGTTTTTGAGTCCAAATTCTTCTATTTCTGACCAAAATCGTAATTTTCCATTCCAAATGTAAGTTCCCTTTAAAATCATAGTTTCTTTCCAAATCCAATCTTAGCTCTTCACCCCAAATCGTACTTTTTCGTTCCAAATCTTATGTTTGGAATCTAAATTCTAGTTGTTGTCATAAAATCTTACTTTTTCATTTCCATTCGTTAGCTTTCAGTCCAAATTGTACTTTTCCATTCCAAATTGTTCGTTTTCAGTCCAGATCCTGCTATTACTGACAAAAACCTTACCTTTTCAATTCAATTCTTAGTTTTTCAGCCCAATTCTGTTATTCCTCACCAACATCTAACTGTTTCGTTCCAACTCATACTTTTTTCAGTCAAAATCCTATTATGTGTGAATTAAGCTCGTAATTTTCAGTCAAAATTATTCTATTTCTCACTAAAATCCTAGTTCTATTATTTCTCACCAAGTAATTTCAAATTGCTAGCTCTTCTGTCCAAATGTTACTTTTTCGGTGGGACTTTTTTTTTAGTCTAAAATCTGACCAAAATCTTTATTTATTTACCTTTTCAGTGCAACTTTTAGTTTTTCAGTCTACATTTCTATTATTTCTCACCAACTCCTGTTTCATTCCAAATGGTACTATTTTCCATTGAAAATGGTACTTTTAAAGTCAAAATCCTGTTATTTCAGTCGCAATCTCACTTTTTTCCAAATCGTCATTTTTCTGACCCAAATCATAGTTTTTCAACCCAATTCTTACGTTTTCATTTAAAAGTCTAACTCGAACTATTTCAGGCCAAAATTTTAGTTTTGCTCCCGAAATCTTAGTATTATATTTTTAGTCGAAATCCTACTAAATCTCACCAAAATCTTACTTTTTACTTCGTTTTTCAGGCGAAATCCTTCTCTTCCATTCTTTTGTCGGTAGAAATAGTTCCTTTTTGTTATCGTGTGTTTTTTTTTCATTCGAAATGGTACTTTTCTTTCCGAATAATACTTTCCCAAAAAATACTGCCTACTAGACTTGCATGCAAACTTCATTTGACTGGTGACATTTTAGGATGTCGTCCACAGAAGCTAAAGTAACAACCACCTTAAAAACTTGTGCAGCGTACTAAAGGGCACTACGGACGAGGAATGCTCAGTAGCTTTCATTGAATGGTCGCAATTTAGGATTTTATCCACAGAATCAAAAGTCGGAACAGAATTATACAGCATAATAAACAGCACCACAGGAAAGTACTGCTCAGTAGCTTTCATTTGAATGGTCACACTTTAGGATTTCATCCAGACTAAAACGTTCGAACCATCTTGTACAGCATAATAAACAGCACCACAGGAAAGTACTGCTCAGTAGCTTTCAATTGAATGGTCACACTTTAGGATTTCATCCAGACTAAAACGTTCGAACCATCTTGTACAGCATAATAAACAGCACCACAGGAAAGTACTGCTCAGTAGTTTTTATTTTGACACTAAAAACGTAATTGTTTCATTCGAAATCGTAGTTTTTCTGTCAAAGTTGTATTTTTTTCCCAGTCCAATTTCTGCTATTTCTGGCCAAACTCATAATTTTCCAGTTCAAAACTTAGTTTTTCACCCTATTTCTCATCCAAATCTTAGTTTTTCAGTCGAAATTGTACTTTTCATTCTAAATCGTTCAGTTGTTTGCAGTTGAAATTCTAGTATTTCTCACTTACGTTTTCCTTTCAAGTCGTTTTTTTTATAGTCCAGTACGTTTTCCGTCCAAATTGTGGTTTTTGAGTCCAAATTCTTCTATTTTTGACCCAAATCGTAATTTTCCATCCCAAATGTAAGTTTTCCATACGAAATCCTACCAAATATCTTGAAAATGTTACTTTTTCAGTACCCGACTCTTACTCATTTTTGCGATTTTCGTGCTTTCCGTAGGAAAATGATACATTTCTTAGCATTTCATCCACAGTATCAAAACGTAGAACCACATTGTAGACATTGATTGTACATAGTACAATCCTACTATTCCCTTCCAAAATTTTATTTTTTCTTTGCAAATCAATTTTCCCGTCAAATTATATTTTTGTCTGTCCAGATTTTTTTATTTCTGACCAATATCATAATTTTCAGTTTTTCAGCTGAAATCTCACTTTTTCATTCCAGATCTCACTGTTCAATTTCCCTTCAAAATCGTAGTTTCTTTCCAAATCCAATCTTAGTTCTTCACCCTAAATCGTACTTTTTCATGCCAAATCTTATGTTTGGAATCTAAATTGTAGTAGTTCTCATGAAATATTACTTTTTCATTTCCAATGGTTAGGTTTCGGTCCAAATTGTACTTTTCCATTCCAAATTGTTCGTTTTCAGTCCAGATCCTGCTATTACTGACAAAAACCTTACCTTTTCAATTAAATTCTTAGTTTTTCATCTCAAATTCTGTTATTTCTCACCAACATCTAACTTTTTCATTCCAAATCATACTTTTTTCATTCGAAATCCTATTATTTGTGAATTAAGCTCGTAATTTTCAGACTCAAAAGTTAGAACCACCTTGTACAGCATAATAAACAGCACCACAGGAATATACTGCTGAGTAGCTGTCATTTGGATGGTCACACTTTAGGATTTCATCCACAGACTCAAAATTTTGAACCACCTTGTACAGCATAATAAACAGCACCACAGGAAAGTACTGCTCAGTAGCTTTCATTTGAATGGTCACACTTGAGGATTTAAGTTCGAACCACCTTGTAGTTTTTATTTTGTCACCAAAAACGTACTTTTTCAATCCAAATTAGTCGAAATTGTACTTTGCCATTCCAAATCGGTTTTTCAGACCAAATCCTACTATTCCAGACCTTTTTTGCTCTGAATCTAAGTTTTTCAGTCAAAATTCAACTATTTTTCACCGAAATCCGTCTTTTTCATTTCCAATCTCACTTTTTTTATTACAAATCTTATTTTAACTGAAATTCAAGTATTTTTCACGAAACTTACTTTTTCATTTCAAATCGTGACTTTTTGTCCAAAACAGATCAAACGAGATCGATTCAGACCCTTCCAAATGTATTTTCCTTTCCAAGTCGTTCGTTTACAGTTCAAATCCTACTATTTTCAAAAAACAGTTTGCGTTTTCGTTCCGAACCGTACTTTTTCTGTCAAAATTGTACTTTTTCAGTCTAATTTCTGCTATTTCTGGCCAAACTCATAATTTTCCAGTTCAAAACTTAGTTTTCCACTCTATTTCTCACCCAAATCTTAGTAATTCAATCGAAATCGTACTTTTCATTCCAAATCGTTCAGTTGTTTCCAGTGCAAATTCTAGTATTTGTCACAAAATCTTAATTTTCCATTCCAAATGTAAGTTGTCCATTCGAGAGTTTACTATTACTATCCAGAAATCAAAATCGTGCTGATCTTGTGTTCCAATTTAAATTAGAGTATTTTTCATCAAAATCTTACTTTTTCGTCAATATCGTTCTTTTTCAGTCCAAATCGTACTATTTCTGATCAAAATCTTAGTTTTGGAGTCCGATTCTTAGCTTTTAATTCCAAATCCTACCAAATCTCTCGAAAATGCGATTTTCGTGCTTTCTGTAGGAAAATGCTACTTTTCTTAGGATTTCATCTTTCATTTAGAATTTTTCTGTACGGAGTAAACCTTGGTAACAATAGAGCGCATAACGTAAAACCTATTTCTACGAAAGTCTTGCCGCACCATTCTAAGCGATGCCTTCGTGGCGTTGTGGATAAACTCGCGCTTCTTGGGTTAAACACAGGGCGGCCTCTATCTGCCGCCGTTTAATTTCAGTTGTGTAACGTAGGGAAGGAGTTTGACACCGTTTGCCGGCCGTTTTACTTCTTTTTCCGCAATCTTTGATTTTCTTTTTCTTCATTTTTTCTTTTGAAATTTTTTTACCACCAAGAAGAGCTTTTGTGGCTTAAGCCAATGTTTTTTGAGCTGATAAAAATATTTCCAAAGAAAAATGAAGAAAAAAAAAAAAAAAGAAGTAAAACTGGCGGTGAACGGTGTCGAACTCCCTCCCCCCATTTCGTCTTAAGTCACTGACAACTTAAATTAAACGGCGGCAGAGAGAGGCCGCCCTGTGTTTAACCCAAGAAGCGCGAGCTTATCCACAACGCCACGAAGGCATTGCCTAGAATGGTGCGGCAGAATTGTCATAGAAATAGGTTGTGAGCTCTATTGTTTCCGTTTCCGGTGATTCTTAATTAGCGGTAATTAGGCAAATTTTATTCATGGCCCGTGCAGAATGTTTCGCGGTCTTTTGTTTTTCGTGCGTGCAAATTGTAAAAGCAAACATCGATAGAAGATTCAAAGAACAAACAAAGTTTTAGCGCAGACGGAACGCAAAGCAAAGCAAATCAAATCAAATATTTTTTAAGTTGGAGCTGATTTAGAAGGAATATTCAACTTTAAGCTTGGGTTTATTCAATTCAGTCAAACCAGTGTTCAGCAAATCAGCTGATATTAGTTGCGAAAGTACGTAAATTAGAATTGAAGAAAATAGAGAAACCGGTCAAGTTGCCCGATATTTTTTTTGTGAATTCATAGATACAGCAAGAAGCAGTGCCTTTAACTAAGTACTAGTCATTTCTTAGTGGTCCATGCGCCAAGTGCGAGCAAGCTTTTAACAGTTTATGGCTTGAAATTTTTTTAGAAGCGTAGTTCGTTATTGAAGGAATAAGTATTTGTTAAGTGAATCACACACGCAATAAAAATATCGGGCAACTTGACTGTAATTCGAAAATAGTTCACGGCTTGTTAGAAAATCTGAGTAAGTCAATGATCATCTTTCAGTGGAATATGAAATTTTAGTACCTAGAAATATCTTGCATTGAAAAATGTCTGGGTAGAATATATTTTAAGTCGCTGCTAGTAATTTCGAACAACAAGAATATTGTATTTTGGTTGCGTTATTGTGATTCAAACGCGAATTTTTACAAAGATGTCAAGTTGACTTGCATGTACATTCGAAGTCACGCAGTAAACATAGTTCAATTTGTCAACCGCTAAATTTTATTGCTTTTTTATGTGGATTCCAAAATTGAATTTAACTTTTACGAGCCAGTTGCGTATGAAAATTTCTTCTAGGTATTTAAGCGTGATTTTGTTGTTTGCATGGAGGTTAAATTGTCGTTGCTAATAAGTATTTCATTTTATTAGTATAGGGTATTGCAAACGAAATGTCGTAATATTCATTTTAAAGACTTCTCAAGATTATTTTTAGTAAAAATTGAAATATCGGAAGTTGTGAAACAATTTTATTGTGTGTATTAAAAGGAAAGGTTTGCATTGCCGTTATATCTGGTTCTGGGTGGGGTAGATCGTTGAGGATATGGAGTAAAAAAATTTCTAAGTCTTTTGGCGGGAAAATTTGTATGGGGTTAAAAAACCTCCTGCCACACAGACCGTACACTGAAAACAACCATATTTTCATACTCCTCATTTTATTTCAAAAATTGAAACCTTGTAAGGAAGTACAATTCATAAGAAATACAACCACAAAGTTTTTAAACCTTAACATACAATAAACCTAGTCAGGTTGTTATTAAAGAAAAGAAAATTTCAAGAACAAATCTTTTTAGCTACTAATTTCTAAAACTTTTCAACAACCAGACACGAGCTAAATTTCAAATCCTGCATAAATGTAGAAAGCAGCTTTGGCTAAACGAAGCAACAATTTGAGCTCGTGCATACTACCCTGTTTAGCCACCATTGTTGGGGCAACAAAAAAAACGTTTCTGAACTCCCTCAGAAACATCATTCGTTGCTACAAGAATACTTCCTCGGGTGGCAAAACGGGGAAACATACACGAGCTTAAGCGCCTTCAAAAACGAAACTAAATACCAATACTACAAACCATCCTAATGCCTCTTATAACACCAATAGTTACATTTTCGATTACCAGACAGTAAAACTTCGTTAAATTTGATATCTAAGCTGATAGTTTTGAAAAATACAAATGCAAGTTTTTCTTAAATTTTTGGATACAATTTTCGTTAAACAAACCCAAGCGTCCACATATCGGACGAAAATGTAAAGTAAAATTAACGCTATACTTTCTTATGCGGCAAAAGGTAGTTCTAACTTTTTAGTCTATAGATCAAATCCCAAAGTGCCACCATTCACATACTATTTGCATCAAAACAAGCACAAACGAACGCGAGTTTACTCGAGAATTTCAAAGTGTGCTGTACAACATGAACAACGTGAAGGTGAAGTTAATTTTAATTTTCTAAGCAAATGAAAAAGCCACAGATTTTGAAACGTTTTCTAACGAGTTTTGTGTGTTGTTTAAGCTGCATTTTCTGGTCGAAACATTTTTATTCAATTTGCACGCCTTCACAACCTATCTTACAAAGCGAAACATTCTGCACGGGCCATGAATAAAATTTGCCTAATTATCGCTAATTAAGACTCACTGGAAACGGAAACAATAGAGCTCACAACCTATTTCTATGACAATTTTTCCGCACTATTCTAAGCAATGCCTTCGTGGCGTTGTGGATAAGTTCGCTCTTCTTGGGTTAAACACAGGGCGGCCTCTCTCTGCCGCCGTTTAATTTAAGTTGTCAGTGACTTAAGACGAAATGGGGGGAGGGAGTTCGACACCGTTCACCGCCAGTTTTACTTCTTTTTTTTCTTAATTTTGGATTTTTTTCTTCTCTTTTTTTTCCTCAGAATTTTTTTTTACCAGCAATAAGAGCTTAAAAAACGATAGCTAAAGCCACAAAAGCTCTTCTTGGTGGTAAAACAATTTCCAAGGAAAAAATGAAGAAAAAAAAAGTAAAACTGGCGGTGAACGGTGTCAAACTCCTTCCCTACATTTCTCCCTAAGTCACTGACAACTTAAATTAAACGGCGGCAGTAAGAGGCCACCCTGTGATTAACCCCAAAAGCGCGAGCTTATCCACAAGGCCACGAAGGCATGGCTTAGAATGCGGCATAGAAGGTTGTAGTTTGTGGGTTACCAAATTTGACTCTGTGGACAAAATCCTAAAGTGTGACCATTCAATTGAAAGCTACTGAGCAGTACTTTCCTGTGGTGCTGTTTATTATGCAGTACAAGGTGGTTCTAACTTTTGATTCTGTGGATGAAATCCTTAAGCGTGACCATTCAAATGAAAGCTATTGGGCAGTACTTTCCCGTGGTGCTGTTTATTATGCTGTGCAAGTTGGTTCTATCTCTTGAGTCTGTGGACGAAATCCTAAAGTGTGACCATTCAAATGAACGCTCCAGAAAGAAAACAATATTGTCATATTTTGGCGGATTATGTCAGATGAAAATTGAGAAATACCACCAAAACTTGCATTTGTATTTTTGCCATTCAGGGCTCCAATTAAGAGGAATTAGGGGAACAAACTACTTGACATAAATTATATAACTTACAGATTGGTTTTCGATGGACTGCCTTGAAAGTAATTATGTGCTTGTTAGCGGTACAAAGTGTTTGAATTGTAAGTAACTCCACATAGGTTACTTTTCTCAATTAGCTATCATCCTTAGCTAAGTGCTATAAGCCAGCCCTAAGCTACTCCAAGGATAACTAAAGATATTGATTCAATGGTAACAACTATAGCTTTAAACCGGAAACTTTAGATCTAACATACTGCTGGGAAAGATGAAAATTCAGTTTCTTTTTCAACAGTTGTGTGTGGGTTCCAGAGTCCCTGCCCTGAAGTTAAAACTCTCACTTTCCACATGCCAACTCTCACTGAAATTATACCTCAGAGTAATAGAAGACTAGTATTTGAGCAAAACCTTTCATCATCCTCAGTCACATAAGTGCTAATGAAACAGAAAAATAATTTCAAAGAACTGTCCTTTTTAATTTTTCTTCATATTTTTGCAGCCTATAAAAATCACTTAAACTGTCATTTTTGTGACCCTTTTGTACACTACGACAGAGGAAAAGAGGTCAGTCCTCTTTTGGGCCAATTATTTATAAAATCTTAGCGAGTATCCAAAATAAGTCTCCACATCCCTTTAATGCATTTTCCATTTTCAGGATAATATTTATCAAGGATTGTTATCACTTCCCCATTCCAAAAGGATCTAGAAAGTGTAGGATGAAATTCCAGCTGATTTGGTTGCAAGATGATTTAAGTCCTGTGGGATTTCTAATACACTCGAAGGTGCTGAAGATGATGCAGTTTGGAAGGAAGAAACTGGAGAAACAGAGGGTGATCACGAGAACGAGTTTGAGACTGACAGCGAGAGTAAACAGAACTGGTTCTTTTCAGAACCACCATATCTATGAAAGTCAATGGCTAACATTGTGTCTCATATTTTAGTTTAATCATAGGGGAAAATGCAATCATAAAAAAACTTTCAGGAAAATATTTGCCCATAAGGTGCACCTTATAACCAAAAAACTATGGTAATAAGAACCGTAAATAACTGGATCACCAGGTTAAGCAGAGGCTCAGCACCGTCATAGTGTTTTTGCCACTTTCAGGTAAATAACTTCTTCAGTCACTAGTCAATAGAGGCCATTAAGGTTTCACTAAGTGATTTTGCAAAACTAAGAGGTAGTTATCAAATGAATTTTAAGTGTGAAAATCAAGCCATATTAAATTTTGCATGGAATTTCTTTAGAATATCATTTTAGTAATTGAAAAACCTTGAAAATGTTTTTATAAGTTTCAATTAACCATTCCCTTCCTTGCCATCTTAAGACAGTACATAGCTACCATACAGTCATTATACTCTATTTAAACAATTAGGCCATTATTTTGGAGTTTATAGGCTTTTGAAGTAATGCTGAAAAATAGTGGAACAGAGCCCCTTTAATTGCCTCAACACTTACGTGATGTCACTTAACCATTAAGTCTGTCATTTTCCATAATGCCAGTAACTTTGTTAAATTAAAATCAATAAATGAGTAATGTGCCTGCTTTGATTCACAATTCTAGCAAGCTACATGGCTTTGTTTGGAAGGTGCAGTTGACTTCTAGATCAGACCAGACAGAGATCTCAAATAATATTGCGTTTAGAATTGCCTAACATAATTCAACAGAAAAACTGAACCTGCTTGGAATAACATTCCCAAAAAGCACTGAGTTACTAGGTGCAGCAGTCTTTCTTTTTTGTTGATAGATAGAAACTTAGATAGAAACTTTATTTACATGCCAAATGAATGCCACCCAGCCTGGGAAAAATAAAATACTAATTTGAGGACGTTTTCAGTTTATGTAAAGTTCACAATGTGCTAGCTTTCTCTCTCACACACTTCTAAAACACTGGCAGGATTATAGGTCGATATAACTTCTTATGATGCCATGCATATATATAGTGACAAAAAAAGAAGTACAAAATCCTATTTGGATCAACCAAAGTATTCTTAATTTACATTGGATAAAATGTTGATTTTTAAACTATGGGAACAATGTACATGTGGAATAAACTGCAAGCAAGGTTATTATGAAAGATGATCTCAAACTTGTCTCCTTTACCAGTTAGTATGGCCTTCTAATTTCTATATGTGCGAATCCAAGATGTGCTTTGACAAAGCAAGGGCTGATATTCAAAACATGGGCACTCAAATCTCTTAAAACAAGAGGCTACAATTAGCCTAAACTCGGGCCTGCAAAAATACCTAATTTAACACTAAACAAAAGAAAAGAGAGTTAAGTCTGTCCTTCTTACATCTGACGCATTGCGCTTGTGTTTGTGTCTATCTCTTTGCAGTACATATCCATAGACCCCTATCAACATACCGAATATCTCTTTAATATTGAAAAATTCCTTTACAGCTCAACCATTGATAACGATTATTATAACACTTGCCAAAAATATTAGAAAAAAAGGTGTCAATAGCAGGAGTCGAACCTGCATCACAAGCGGTGACGATGAACGCTAGGCCACAGCCATGCAGCATAGCTAATTAGGTAAAAATAGTATACTTATTCCAAATTGACTATTTTTAGTTAGTGCTTGTGCAAAAACGCCGGAGGTGAGCTTTTCAGATGAAACAAGATGACAAAGAAGAAAAAAAAACGGAGCTCATTTTCAGACTCAGGCAGTGTTCCTAGCCTGAGTGATAAGTTATTTCAATTATCAACTCTGTTGATAAAATCAGACTCCTTTTTAGCTCATGGATGATGTAGTCACGCCATGAGGTATAGGAGGCACTCCATTGTCACTCACTCGATTCTGATTAATTTATTTACTAAACTTGGATGAAAAATTTTTCTGTCCCTCCCCTGGTAAGTATTGTAATTGTCCCCGTAGTCTTCTTTGTTCAAGGTTTGCAAGTTTCAGGGGGTACTTGAAATGCATAGATTCTTGCTCTTGACACTGTTTATGCATCATGAAGTGAATATGAATGGCGTCGATCAGTGCATGTGAAGATTGTAAAGCGGATGATTTTCATCCGATCCTCTTGAATATACCTCATGGAGTTGAAAAGTGGAAGCTAACACGATTATGTACACAAGCTCCAAGAACTGAAGATGGAAATCGACGAAAATTGTACGCTGATATCTTAAAGCGATGATGAAATTGCTTTTCCAATCGACAATTTTTCTTCTCACCCAATGGAAGAATACAACAGGGAGGAATGAATGTCTAATAATCAAAACAAGTTATTTTGATGCCACTGGCACTGAAGGGCACGGTTGGAGTTCAAGACAAGGGAACAGAGAAAAAACAACACCAAAAGCATATGTTTATATAACAAAACTAGGCATGCTATGCCCACAGAGTGTTTGGAAATAAATTTCCTGCGACCGTAAGCAAGGAAAAAAGACATTTCCTATCCTCAGGCACCTTAGACAAGGAACAACTAATTCGTTAGAGCAAAGGATTGGAACATTCAGCAATGAATTGAATCCCCCGTTGCATGATGAGTGCTGCGTGCTGTTGCATATCAGGTGAAAGCTTAGATCTTATGTTTGAAACAACATACAATGTCACAATCCCTACACTGAATCAACAAAACAAAGTAACAGAACTTTTGTACCAAAAAAAACATATTTAGACATGCAACACACTTACAATCAAAAACATTTGTTTCCTGCTCCGGAAACATAATATGATCAAAGAAAAATATGATCAATTTTACTCCTTAAACAGAGACAGGCACGTATTGAATTCTTATCGAATTACTCATGGCATAGTTCATGATTACTTAAATGTCTGAAATAGCTTTCCAAGTTGAAGGCATATTACAATGGACACTATTGTTATTCAATGTCAATGAAATAGCCGCTTACTCTGAAATCTAGCCTCGAAAACGCCGATCTTGTTCACAAAGTCTATCTTTTGGCTTAAATAAACGATCAGTATAAAAATTATTTTTGAAAGTAATTCAATATTGTGGCAAAAAACAGTTACCATGCTATAACTTTCAGAGTGTCACACAATGCTCTCTTTGATGGTACATTGCATGAGGGCGAGAATACATTACAACCAGTCTAGTTTGAATAATAACTTACTAATAGATAGACCCTGGAAAAGATGTTGCATTACTACTCAAGTGTAGATCGCAATTAGTGTAGCAAGATGCATCCATGAGCTGGCTCAGGAGCCTTTGACTTAATCCAATATTTTACTGTGCAGAGGGGTTGCGGGTTCAAATCCCGGCCAGACCAACACTCAGAGCCTTTAAATGATTGAGGAGAAAGTGCTGCCTTTGTAATGACATCCACAAACAGACTTTGTAGTCTACTTGGATAAGGACAATAAACTGTAGGTCCACTGTCTCACAATACTTTCACCTAATTAGACGCAACAAAGCTCTGGCTGTGACCACCCCTAGTGTCTGTCCTATTCCGTTGTTTCGCTCTCTGACCACTGGAGGTTGACCTTTGTAAGGGACTTCGTGTCCTCTTGATGTACCTCCATGGATTTATAAATATAAAATGTATATATATAAAAAAATACTTGTCTGCTTTGTCAAATGTGAACTCCAACAAATTTGTTAGTGCATATGGGTTGCTTTTTGAATGAAATTCTATTCAGTAGTGAACATTATATCAATCTGCTTTTCAAAACTGGTGATTAGAAAAAGGTCAGAAGAAAATATTGTTCTGACACAATGCCATATTTCGTATTAACAGTTAAATGCCATGACACGATGAAGTATAAGGATAAAGATCTGTTGAATTATATATATCTTCCTCATTGCAAAATATTTTATATCTTTTAGAATCCAGGTCAACATCCTATTCTTTACCAACAATATTCATTCCCCATTATTAACTGAGTCTGAGGTTAGTAATTACTTCCATATACTGGGCTGTGTACTCTAGCAGCACCTGATGGCATCTGGCAACTTACTTTGCCTTTAACTCGAGCAACGTCACAAGGAAATCTTAATTTTTGCTAGGCAACTTGGATTTTAAAGCTCCAGAGCTTTTGGGCTCCCTAAAATTGTTATTAGAGCATGGTCCTGGTATAATTTATATATAAACATTAAAAGTATGAAAAACGTTTAGCCTGTCACAATACAATGTGAGAAATGTGGTTACCTTCTAACCACAACCACCGTGTGAGATTTACATACAGAGAACTGAACCAAACAACATTTGCCTAAACACGCAGTATGTTTTAGTAGTTTTATGATACAGGAAATAGTTTTAACTTTTGTAGTTGATTAGCCTGAAGATCTTTGTAGTTATTTGTCTGTGCCTGTTCTGACTGTGTAATAAACGTAGCTTGCTTATAAAGTACATTAGTCTACTCGCATGTTCTTACATATACATACAAGGGATAGCCCCTGACATATTCCATTGCATGGAATTCCAAGACCAACAGCACAAACTTACCACTACTTGCAACAAAGTACAAAAGAGCATTACAAAGTTTAATGCAAAAAAAATTTTTAGTTATAGATACATGTACCTTAATTCTTGCAGGTGTTGCATGCAAAAAACTGCAAGTGTATAAATTGTCTAAATGCTGAGCTTCAATGATTGAATTGAAACTGAAGCACAATCCAATTTACGTAATCTAGTACTAGATTAATTCAATAACGTACAATTTCTGAAGCTGATCTCGGCAAGGTTTAAGCGTCTTACCAATTTTTTTTTCATAAATTCTCAATAATAATTTCATTAGTACGTTCACATTGTTCAAAATAAAGTAACTAAAGCTTTGAAATTAGTAATATATGCTTGCGGTCAATAAGAACAAGCATTAAGGAGATCCAAATCCAAATACTGCCCAAACAGCTGAGAAAACTTTCACAGCAAGGAGCTTTAGCTATTGAGGTGCAACTCTCTGGAACAGTCTACCCTGCAATCTAAGACAAGTGACATCTCTAGAACTTTTTAAACAATAATAATTGTTTAAAAAGCTCTAGAGATGTCACTTGTCATAGATTGCAGGGTATTGAAAATCCAATATTATTCACCCTTCATTTTAGTTAAGTAATGTAATCATATACATGGGATTCAAGGAAAACAGGTCTAGTTTAGTGTAAATTGAGTAGTATTTTTACTGAAGAGACATTTTAGGTGCATGCATATTTATTGTAAGTTGTAGTTGTATTTTATATTGTAATCACCTGATGAATTTTTACCATGTTAAAATAAAGATTGGACATTGAGATTAAGATTTGAGACCAATATCTTATACTGTACTTGCCAACAAAACAAAATAATGTGCCTTCTTATTCTGCTTTGTAGCTGTGCCTTGAAATCCAATATTCACCTCTGAAAATTATACTCATACTTGATAATTTTTATAATCATTATGCAAGTTAGGAAGGATAAAACAAAAGGTTATCCAAAGGCCACACTTGATTTATTTACATTGAAAATTAATTGTTGCACCAAAGATGATGAGTACTGAGGAAAACTCAGAGAGTGAATTCTATTTGCCTGATCTAGTTTGAAATGATGAATAAATATAGATAAGTGCATGCTTTTACCAGAACCGTTTTGCTACCGATACAATAAACAACTTAACCCTGTCACTGCTGAGGGGGCGAAAGCGGTCACGCAGAACCACATACCTTGTACCACTTGCAATGTCATCACTTTTAATGCTCATGGACAACTTTTACATGTAGCATGTGTAGGGGGAAGAGATCTTTCAAATCATACCCAAATGAGCACCATTCCATCAAACAAGCCAGAGAAAACGTGAAAAAACCAAGTGATGTTGAGCCGAAAATTTGAATGAAAATCTTGTTCCACTACCCACCTGCACTTCCTTCCACCTAAGCCCAGAAAATGCCCAGAAAGGGAAAAAGAAAGTGAGGCAAGAAAAACGAAAGAAAAGGGGAGGAGAGAAAGCGAAAGGTAGAAAGAGAGGGGGTGGTGAACCTTTTCTTTTTTTTCAGTGAGACTATTCTCGAAATTTGAAATTTGTTTTCTGCATATGCCCAAACTTGGACAACTAATATTAACCATCAGAAAGAGAAGGGTGTGAGGAGCTCCACCAGCAAACAGAGTTTTGGGCAGTTTTGGTTCTTTTTGGCTAAATTCTGCCCAGCTTGACGAGCTTCAAAAGGTGTTTTTCGCCAAAATGTTCAGGAGCAAAAGGGTTACAATAACCTCGACTGTTCGGTTGTTATGGGAAAATCTCAAACCTTGGCCTAGCTGTATTGGCTGAGTGATAGCAGAATGAGATTTTCCCGTAACAACCTCACTCTTGGTTATTAAGTGATGTTTACTACATTGCCTAAAATTTAGCTTTGTCTTTTTAACGCACAAATTGCAAAAGTAATCAGTGAGTTACATTGTATAGTTACGGGTGTTATTACGGTTGTCTGTGCACTCACTTGATGGGTCATAAATATTCAGACAATAATTATTGGAATTTAATTGTACATATATGCATAATTCATAGGTTCTTTGTCAGCACTGCATTATTTGATTACCGGTAAGTTGCTAACAGATCACCCAATCATTAATTGAATGATCAAATTGTAAAACAGAAATTATGATGACGAAAATGGCCAAACACTTCATCAAGATACTGCAACAGACTAATGAAAGATTATAAAGAAAATAGGAACCTTTTGATGATTTTGTCCAGGATAAATGGAACTGTCGAATAGTCCTTATGAACTTTGAACCTTTCTAGGTTTTGTTTTGCCTCTTATATTTCATAGGTGTAACTGCAGTAGTTGTGTCATGCAGTTGTTGTTATGATTTTAGGCTCACGCGCAAGTCACATGAAAATGATGTGAGGAAAAACCGCCATCTTGAATATATGTGATTACTGTGCTTCGCTCTCTGTGTGTTCATTGTTCACTCGGGCCATTCTTCGCCATCAATTTACCCCTTCACTTTCCCGCACAACATTTTTGGTGCCGGGACCAGGATATGGCGGAGAATTTATCTAAACTGAACTCTTCTCGTGCAGGCTATCGAGCTCATTTGATGAAGACACTTAACAAGGCAAACAACATCATGGAGAAGGGATCGCCTACCGAACTGGATGTCGTCTCGCTTACCAATATCATGGAGCAACTTGTACGAAAGAAGACCATTCTAATGGAACTGGATGGAAAAATTGCTGCGCTACTCGAACATCTGGGTGAGATCGAACAGGAAATCTTCGATTCGGAAGAAATTCAGGATGAAATTGACGAGACAAAGTCCCAGATAAGTAGACTTATTGATTTGTCTGTGTCTAGTAAGAATCTTCCGCCTTCTCTTCCATCACATCAGGAAGTTATCATACAATCCATAGCAGAATCTCCCAACAACGAAACCCTTGGCCATGAGTCAGAAACCCCTTCGAATTCCAGTTCATCATCACCACAGCTACCGCTCCCTCATTCGAACACCCAGCCTTTGCCAAACGTACAAAACACCCCTGCTGCATCCTCTTCTAGTCGTCTTCCCAAACTAAACCTATCAACATTTACTGGAAACCTGTTACAATGGTTTGCATTTTGGGACTCCTTTGAGGCAGCTGTTCACTGTAACACCACTCTTGGGGGCGTGCAAAAATTCAGCTATTTAAAGGCCCAACTAGTGGGCGAAGCATCAAGGGCCATCGCTGGCTTCCCACTAACCAATAGCAACTATGAACAGGCTGTAAAACTACTTAAGGAACGTTTTGGGCAACCAAGCAAGATCATCAGTGCCCACATGCAAGCTCTACTAGACATTGCAAGCCCTACATATCAGCTATCGAACTTATAACTGTTCTGTGACACAATGGAAAATCATGTTAGAGGCCTAGAATCACTTGGGAGATCACATGAAACTTATGGAGATCTTCTTGTGCCAATAATTATCCTGGGAAAACTACCCCATGAGTTAAGGAGAAACTTAGCTCGGGAACATGACAATCCTGAATGGAAATTTCAGGAGCTGAGAGAATCCATTCTGAAGGAAATTCGCATCCTCAAGGCTGGCGCCAAACTAAGGCCTGCAAATGGACCACCCTATAGTGCCTCACCCACAGTTACTAGTTCTTTCCACACTCAAACACAAGGAAACCAGTCATATCCCCCAAGACGCAACAAACTGGAAACCCCTAAAAGATGTGTTTACTGTAAGGGTCCTCACCCATCCTACAACTGCAATGAAATCACCGACCGTCGTGAGAGGTGGGCTATTATTAAGGGACTGGGATATTGCTTCAACTACCTGAGAAATCACAAGTCTTCCAAGTGCCAATCAAGATATCGCTGTCACACGTGTAAGGGCAAGCATCACACCAGTCTTTGTTTGGGACCCAATGTCACCACCCACAGCTCTCAGACTACAACTGTGCCTGCGTCTGCCGCTCCCACCCACAGTCCTCAAAGTTTAACTGAAGAACCAGCCTATCAAGTACATGCCTCACTTGCGCCAATCAACCCTGCTGTCAACCTCCCAGTCAACAGTGGCCAAATCGCACTCCTAAAAACAGCTATGGCAACTATCAGCCATGACCACACTCACTGTGAAGCCAACATCCTCTTTGATGAAAGTGCAGAGTGCTCCTTTATCACCCAGACACTGGCCGACCAACTGAGTATACCCTATACAGAGAGCAAGTCTATTGCCTTGTCAGCCTTTGGTGCACACTCCTCATCCAACAGACAGTTACCCGTTGCCACCGTCAAGGTTGTTACTGTTTATGGTGAAGAAGTCCCAGTACGTGTTCTGGTGGTTAAACAGATCGCCACACCACTTCAGAACCAGTTCCGTCAACAGATCTATGACATACCTCACCTCAGGGTCTTACCCTTGCACACCCTGTGACTTTGGATGAGAACTTTGCAATCTCTCTCTTAATTGGTGCAGATCACTACTGGGATTTGGTGGAAGACACTTGTCTATCATCCGCGGACAGGGCCCAACTGCTGTGGCCTCCAAGCTCGGTTACCTCGTATCAGGGCCACTACAGACCGACATTGTGAATCCGGCTGACACTGTTGTTAACTTGTTACAAACACTGTCTTCCATAAAGGAAGCAGAATTTGATCTCACACAGTTTTGGTCCTTGGATTCTATAAGCATCTCTCCACCTACTGTTGAGGATGAACATGAACTCTTTCTTCAAGACTATCAAGGCTCTTCAATCACAAGAAACTCTGATGGCAGTTACAGCGCCAAATTTCCATGGAAGGAGGACTCTCCGCCACTACCAACTATGGTAACTGCATTCGCCGCACACGATCTATGGTTCATCATCTTGCACAGACTCCCAGCTTCTTAAATCCTATGGCAACATAATTGACAAGCATGAAAGGTGTGGGTTCATCGAAAGAGTTGACGATGTGGCTTTCACAGACAGGGCACACTACATCCTGCATCATGCAGTCAAGAAGGACTCAGCCACCACGCCCATCAGAATTGTGTACGATTGCAGCTCTCGTTCCTTGAGCAACTCTCCAGAAAGCAAGTTCCATGTCTTTTGCTTCAAGACTGTCCTGTTTGGCTCCGCCAGTTCTCCCTTCATGTTGAACGCCACGCTGCATCGCCACCTAGAAAGCTATACTTCACCTGTTGCTAATGACATGAAGGACAATAGATATGTGGACAATGTTATCTCAGGATGTGACCGAGAAACCGAAGTTGTTCACTATTACGAAGAGGCCAGATCAATCATGGATGAAGCCAACTTCAATTTGCGCTCCTGGGCAACCAATAGCCCATTACTCCGTGAACAAACTGAGGAAGACCAAACCTCTGACTCGAACACTGCTGTAAACATTCTTGGTCTCCGATGGGATCCACTTCATGATACCCTCCATCTTGCACCTAAGGAAACAATCCTACCACCAAGTCAACACTTCTCTAAACGCGATGTACTGCAACACTCATCGAAGACCTATGATCCACTAAGGGTATTTTTCTCCTGTAACTGTGAAAGCAAACTTCTGATCCAAGAACTGTGGCAGAAGAAACTTGAATGGGACGAACCACTTCCCACTGACTTCGCCATCAAGTGGAACGATATTGCTGGAGACATCCAAGAAGCTAGCAAGCTAGTCCTACCTAGGTGCTTCTTCACACACTGCCGGACTGACACACACCCAATCTACCTTCATGTGTTCGCTGATCAATGCCAGCCCCAAGGCATATGGGGCAGTTGCCTACATCTCTACTGGTGATCAGTCCTCACTTGTCATGGCGAAGTCACATGTTGCCCCATTGAAAACATTAACGCTTCCTCAGTTGAAGCTCATGGCTGTGTTAATCTGCACTCGACTTGCCCATTTCATCTCAGGAGCCCTTAAGTCAAGATTTCCAAACCTGATAGTCAACACACAGCACAAAGCCCCTAATTAAAGCAGTATTTAGCAAACCGCACCCAAGAAATTAAGAAGCTGTTCCCCATTACTGTATGGAATCATTGCCCGACTCACAACAACCCTTCTGATCTGCTGACTCGTGGGATCAACACCACACAGCTTCACGCTTCCTCTCTTTGGAAACATGGTCCACCGTGGTTACCATTCGAAGAACAATGGCCTTCGTGGAATCACTCAAGGATTCTTCACCTACAACTATCTGACACCACTGATATGGACTACACTGATACCGTGACCGCCAAGGTAAACACCACAACCAACGGGGCTACTCAGTCAGACCCTGTGGAGAAAGATCCAGGCATCCACCACGTAATGCTCCATAATGCTCCACTTGCTGAATCAGCAAAATTTCCGTACCTGCTGCCCCCCAGCCACCCCTTCACTACACTAACCATTTACGAAACCCACAGAAAACAACTCCACTCTGGTGTCAATGCGACAGTGACCGCACTGCGTCAAAACTTCTGGATAACATCAATACACCAGTATGTAAGGAAGCTACTTCGCTGCTGTGTGACCTGTAGGAAACTGGAAGGAGCAGCCTTCAGAGCTCCAGATCCTGCACCTTTGCCCAAGTTGAGAGTCCAAGAAGCAGCACCCTTTACAGTTACTGCAGTGGATTTCACGGGACTCCTTTATGTACGTTCAGAAGTGGTGAGACCAAGGGCTACATTTGTCTCTTCACCTGTGCTGTAACCAGGGCAGTACATTTGTAAGTCGTGAGCGACCTGTCAGAGGAAACCTTCCTTCAAGCCTTCCGCTGTTTTTCAAGCCACAGATCTCTGCCACTGCACATGATATCTGATAATGCTTCTACCTACCTCGCTGCTGCAGAAACACTGAACGAGCTATTCCAATCTGCTTCACTAAAGGAACTGTTTGGCCGATGAGGCGTTGAATGGAAATTCATCCCTAAGCGAGCCCTCTGGTACAGTGGTTTCTGGGAATGACTCATTGGATTGACAAAGAGAGCCATCAAGAAGACACTCGGCAGAGCATCTATCACACTGATGGAACTCCAAACCCTTACTGTTGAGGTGGAAGCCATTCTAAATGATCGCCCCATCACCTACGTATCAAGCGATGCTGCAGACCCATTAATGCCCTCCCATCTTCTGCATGGGAGGAGAATCACCTCACTGCCTTATCCTGTTACTGACGATGATCATTTAGATCCTGACTATGGAAGTGCATCAGACATGAGGCGAAGAGCATCAAACAAGCTTGTATACTCAAACAACAGGAACCAATGAAAGGTCCATCAGGCAAGGAGACATTGTACTGACTCACAATGAGGATGCCAGATCAACATGGAGGCTAGCCGTTGTAGAGAACCTGATTCGAGAAGGTGATGGCCTTGTGCACGCAGCAGATATGGCAGATATCGTTTTGCCTCTTATATTTTATAAGTGTAACCGTGGTACTTGTGTCATGCAGTTGTTGTTATGATTTTAGGCTCATGCGCAAGTCACATGAAAATGATGTGAGGAAAAACTGCCATCTTCAATATATATGATTACTGTGCTTCACTCTCTGTGTGTTCATTGTTCGCTTGGGCCGTTCTTCG
This sequence comes from Pachyseris speciosa, assembly GCA_016490735.1. NCBI lineage: Eukaryota > Metazoa > Cnidaria > Anthozoa > Scleractinia > Pachyseridae > Pachyseris > Pachyseris speciosa. The sequence goes on along the minus strand of JAEMWC010001353.1, from coordinate 31,694 downwards.
TCGTCAATTTACCCCTTCACTTTCCCGCACAACAGGAACAGATAAAAATGCATACTTGTTTTGAACAAGGAGTTACACTTACAAATGATCCTACAGATGTATTCATGCATAAAATGTGAAGAAAGTGTCACATATAGCAAAAGAAATCACAACCATAAACAAGAAAACTCATGCTTCACAAAGCAGCTCAAACATAGGTAAATTTTAAGCTATTTGCACTTCCTTTGTGATACCCTTTTTTCTTGGAAAATGACGAGCTACATTGTACATGGAGATCTGGCATTCAACTCTTTTGATAATTTCATAATCAGTAACTAAATATATAACTAATGAAATTCACGAGTTGGCTTATAGGAGCGCTTTGATTTTTACTGCAGTGCTCTACCAAAGGCTTTTAAGTGCTACATTTTATGGCTACAGTACAAACATTTGGACCAGAAAAATTACTATGAAAAGTGAAACTCAATATTTTGTTTACAAAACTGACAATATTTTGCCACATAATAATAGTCATTTTGCTGCAAAATCCACCTGCATGAGAAATCCCCCATAGAAAGCTAGCCTTGTGTGGTTTTTGGGTTTAAATTCTCTCCCGGCTGGTCGATAGAAGCATGGAAATTTTTGGAAACAAAATAAAGAAACTCTTGGAAAACAAAAACCTAAAAGCAAATTGGCCTTATTGCATGCCTCCCTACGCTTCGCATCACCTAAAGTTTCACGGTCTTCTTTTCACTCTTATAATTTGGTTGTATTCTATGATGTCTTTTTCTTGGCAGTCAATAGAAAACCAATCTATTTACTTGCAATTATTTATAGAGATATTAACAACCTTACTGCAATGGTTCTAAGCCAGATTTTCCATGGATTATTCCTTAACTTGTCTTCATGAACTCAAGCAGTCCATAGCTCTTTAACATCTTGTACAATAATTGACATCTGTCTTTGTGAGTTTTCCATGGTTCAAACTAAAAAAGTAAATATGACAAAAAAATATTTAAGTAAACTAAAACGATGTTACAGGCAGAAACAACTAAGTAGTCACATATAAACAGCGTTATGACTCAGTGGCATTGAGCTACATATAACGCCCATGATTTATGTTAAATAATTGTTGGAAGTAGTGTTTAAATTCCAACATTCTTTCAGTAAAAAAATGTGTACAAAAAAATATTCTCTACCTACTATGCACCAACATTTTACTTTTGACGATATCATATGGTTGTACTAATAGACTGTTGTCATTTCAAAGTAGATAGCAGTATTACTGGAAATTTAAAGTTGAAAAAAGCTTTCTAATTGTCTGACTTCTAAAAAGTATATCAAACCAAGTTTTTCAAAATGCCACACAAATCCTTAAACCAAGGTATAAAGTACCAACCACATTTATTAATAAATTAAAGTCTATGTTTTAAAGTACAGCTAAAAGGGATGACAGTTGGTAGAAAGGTTTTGCTATTGGTGCTATTTGGAATTCTAAACATTTTCCTACCTCTACTTCTTCTTCAGCTGTTTATCAGCGTTTCTTGGTCATAATTGGGTGTACCAGTATCCTGTAAAAGAAAATACATGATTTGAATAAAATGATGAATAAAAAAAAATAATATTAATTTTATTGACGAAAGGAATCATATTAGAAAATGTAAATGTCAGAACTTATTCTTTTTTTCTAACTAAACTTCAGATTGTTTTGTCATTTGAATGTTTTACTGTCAATGCTATGTCAGCCTGCTGATATTGGAATTTGAATCAGTTTTCCTACCTCTCTTATTCCAGCTTGTCATGGTTCTTTTTTGTTTGTTCCTGACATTTACACATGACTGTATGCAACGTCCTTTTTATGTTGAGCAAATCCTGTAAAAAATAAATAACATAAATCAAGTAAATGAACAAGGGCATTTATCAACAGGAGGATATATATAATCACTCCTTACAGAACACAAAAATCTTAGATCCACTTCTATTTCCCTAATTAAATTCAGCTGGTAATCTTTCCACATCTAGCAAGCCAACCTGAATGCAGTTTATACATTCAAGTCATACTTAAGTCTTGTTTTCTCAGTGATGTCTTAAAGCTTTTAAGGTACAGCACTAGGGAAGACATTTGCTAAAACTACTTTTGTTGTCAATGCTTTTTGGAATTTAAGTTAGTTTTCCTACCTCTATTTCTTATTCCAGCTCAGTGTTAGAATCTTTCTTGTTTGTTTGTTTCTGTGATCAATGCATGCAATGTCCTGTAAAACAAGGAAATAAAATAATGTTACATTCAGAACACTTAACATGTAAATGAACAAGATATCTATTGATCACTGGAAGGAACTGAAATAGAGACTTCAAATGTCAGATCCTTTTTTTTGCTTTATCTACTCAAATTCAACTACATCACAGCCAAAAGGATGGCAATTCCCAAAATTCTTTTGCTGTAACTGCTTCTTGGAATTTACATGTAAGTCACTATGTTGTGGTTCAATTGTATCCTTGGTTCAACTACTCAGCAGACAAAATGTTAGTACTGTGACTAATATATTTTTGGTCACTGGATAGTGACTTATTTGCTGAATAAAGCTTAATCCACTACTTGAACAACTAGAGTCCAAGATGATTCTATTTTCACTTTTGTATTAAAACGTAGTTGATTAATTGGTTATGCTCTTGCCTGCCAACTCCAATGCAGTTTATAAATCCTGATATTAAACCTATTGTGTTTCACTCATTTCCTAACATCTCAGGAAAGAATTTGCCTGAAATGTTTTGCTATCACTGCTACTTTGAAATATCATTTTTTTTTAATTTCCTACCTTCTTCCATTCCAGCTGATCATCAATCTCTTTAACACTTGTCACTGATAATCTAAGACACCTCAAGGTCCCTTGTACATTTGGGGTATGATTCCTGTACAAAACAAATAAGAAAAAGAAACAGATCTATTCAATAAAAGAATGAAGCAAACTCACTGACTCTCATTGGAGCAAATATTTATAACAAACATTTAAAAAAATAAGGCCATATTGATTTCACTCTGAAACTACTGCAGAGTTGATAATCATTAATCTAATTTTGACAGTATTTGCATACATAAATGCACTTTATTGCAAGCATCCCTAATAGGGTTTTTCAGCATCAATATAAAATTAATTAAACAAGACGCTTTATGAGCGTTAACTCAGGATACTTTTTTGTTCCAGAAGCCGGACGCACGCTTTCTGATTCTCGAAACTATCCGGCTAATGGTTTGCTTTTGGGTTCACGTAAGACCTTTTTGTTCACGTTCGAGCAAAGCTCATTAAACCATTTTGAGAGTTGCCATCCATATTCGTTGTCAGTTGTTGTTGTTTACTTCTAGATTAAGTGGCACCATCTGGAGTTTTTTTCTCTCTGCGAAGCTTGAAAACAAACTCGAAAACACAAGGCGAATCGTTTCCATGTATGTGACATTGTTTCTCAGAAGCAATCCAGATGTCGCGCATTGTAAAAAGAACTTGAAATTCAAACTGCTCTATTTTCAAAACAAAGCGTGTTACTTGGCTTAAATGTCATTTACCTGATGAAGATAAAAAATCTAAATGTTTAATTTTGGTTTTTTTTTTCTGACGCACGTGAAAACCAAAAATTCGCAAACTTGTCTCTAAATATAGAACTGTCACAGCGATTGAGTTGTGGTATAATCCGGATCAAATTACATCAAAACAACTTTGCGATTATCTAAATATAGAACTCACAGCACATGCGAGGCTTCCAACCTTGTCTTAAATTCGGCAAACCTTTTCACATGGACAGTCTGTACTGTATTAAAATCCAGCTTCACAACTTTACAAAGACATGAGTAGGAAAATTTGTTCCACGGTCGAAGTGGATTATTTAACCTTGAGTGTTCACTTCCGGTCATGTATTAAATGGAAGGTATCACATTACGAAAGCAACTTTGTGCAAAATCTGTAATTTTTCTGTCACAGCATTCGATTTCCACTTGTGATATCGATTAGCCGATAAGCACTACATGTGCGAGGCTTCCAACTTTTTCTTAACACTCGGCAAACCTTTTCATGGGGACAGACTGTGCTGTCTTAAAATATCTAGCTTCACAACTCAAACACGATGAATTTGCATAACTTGTAAACAACCGTCGCGTGATGTTAGCCTTTCGACCTTTGGACTATGTGGTTTGCTTTAACCGATGAACAAACAGCCACGTGCCTGCTATTGTGCATTGGCCAATCCAAACACCGGAACGTAATTGTATTGTGCATTTTGCTGCACAGGAAAAAAAAAAAAAAAAGACTGAAATCTGACACATTTTATAACTCGGTATACTTACAGTATCCCGAGTAACTATGTACAAAAATAACTAAATAATAGTAACTATCTTACACATTAAATATGTGACTGATCATTGCAGTTATGAACACTACTTAAGCAGTAGTGAAAATAAAGCCTGAAAAATATACGACAAGCTCCCAGATGGCTTGTTAGCTAAGTCGGTAGAGCGCTGTACACACCGGTGTTGCAGAGGTCCTGGGTTCGAACCCGTACAAACCTGAATTTTTTTTATATATTTTTTTTCAGGCTTTATTTTCACTACTGCTTAAGTAGTGTTCATAACTGTGATGATCAGTCACATATTTAATCTGCAGTTAAAATATATGATTTTCATATGTTCATTCTCATATCTTACACATTTTAGGTCCTATATACCTAGGATTAAGTTAAAATCATTGGTGATATAAAAGTTTCATTGCTTAGAAATTTGATGGTTAATTCAGCTACCACTGATACTGTATGTTATCATATGACCTGTACGGCCCTGTGCATGCTTTCATTGTGAAACTATTGAGTTAATCCTTGTATGTGGGCCGTACACCTTAGTGAGAGCAGGGCCCAAAAAAGCATTAGGCAAGGCCCTGTTAGAAACATGTATGGCCAGTGAGCGATACAAATTAAGAGGATTTCGGCACATCTAATAACCATGTAAATTGATTTTAAAACCAGAAAACAAATACAAACAACATATAAGATCAATTTTCTGAGCAAATTTGTTGATAATTAAGAAAAAAACTTTATCTTCTACATGCACATAAAGAGTCTAAAGAGGCCATGTGATAGAACAGTTATTGACTGAGTCAGGTCAGGCCGGACAGGAAAATATTTGGCTCTCTGTCAAGGTGCATAGACCTTGCTGTACTTAGGGTCCATACAGCATGACCTTGAGCCAAATATTTTCCCTTCCAGCCCTCCCACTCAGTCAATAAGTACATATTACAGATCATAACAACCCATCATGGATAAAGAGCGCTATGAAAATACAGTTCCTTGCATGTATTACTAAATACATGTATTTACCAGGCATTGACTTTTGTAATACTACGTACACCAGATTAATAAAATAATATTGAGACTCTGTGCTACTTGTCTTATTGAATAAAAAAAGAATTGACGACATGATGGCAATGATGATGATGCTCATGAAGATTATGATGATGATGATTCCAGATTCTCAGGACATGATCATATTCCTCAGATTTTCCTTTTTGTCTTCATCAAAAATAATATTACACTGTAAGCCCTAAGTTAAGGTTGCTAAAATGCTTATCTTTTAAGCTTCATCAGACTTTAAAAGAGAATTTTTCACTTCAATTAATCCTAAAATAACCCTGTCAATTTGATGCTTTTCTGTCTCTTTGTGTGTCGAGAGATTTTAATGAAAAGGGAAAAAGTTACTGGATTTCAATTTGCAAGACATTTTCGTGTTTCCTTTCCACTTTTTCCTTCACTTGGAAGCACTGAGCGTGAAATATCATTGATGTTTGGTATCTACTTAAAAATGAGTTAATTTCCCAACTAACGAAAAGACGAAATTCCCATGTGAGCCTACCTACATGTACTTACCAAACTACATCTATAGTGATCAGAAGCAAGTGCTGAGCATTCGCAAATCCATTTCTCAATAAAATTGTTTTCACCCAAATTTTCCATTTTTTTCTGCTCTAACATATTTGAATTAAAAGGCTAATTTTTCACCATAGTTCACACACCTATCGTACCGAAAATTTTCACCAAAAGCTGAGTTTTCAAGGCAAATCTGATAGTGACTTCAAAGATGACGACTTGGGCCAGGCGTTCCAAGAAGGTGGAAGACTGGGACCTAATGTGCCCGCTATTTAGCCCTGCCTAATAAGTCCCGTATTTTGTCAAATTTTTGCCGAGTTTATATAAACCGAACCCAAAACGAAGTAATTCTATTATTTTTTTGTTCCCACTCCCCCATCTGTTAATAGTTTTTGTTTAGTGTAAAAAGCCTAAACAAGTCTGACAGTTACAAAATGGCATTTATTTACTGGAGCTGAGGTAGTGCAATTCCTTATATGTAGTTTTCAAAAAGCCCTGAAGACCTTCTTTTTCATAAAGGCTTATTATTGAAACAATTTAAGACAAATTATGACAGAATTTTTAGATTTTTAATTGTAATTTGTATGGTTAATTTTGATTTTTACTCTGCAATTCCATAGGTAGTTTTTAGAAAGCCCGGAAGAGCTTCATTTTTAGAAAGGCTCATTATTGAAACAATTTAACACAAATTATGACGGAATTTTTAGATTTTTACTTGTACTTTTTCTAGTTAGTTTTGAGTTTTTACAATTACTGTGAAGCGCTTGTGGACTTTTTGGAATAAGCACTAAATATATCATCATCATCATCATCATCATTATATTATTATTATTATTATTATTATTATTATTATTATTATTATTATTATTATTATTATTATTGTTTGCAAGATTTTGGAATATAATTATTCACCTGATAACACTTGAAAGATTTCTTATCTTTTAAAAAGCACATCTTCGAAAGGCTTATACCTCTTAATTTATCATATTCCAAGAAAGAGTTATTGTACACACGAACATTCTAGGCTGTGGGACCACAGATAGTGTCAGTAGTACTGAAGTTCATTTTCTTCCTCTTATCATTGTCAGGCTGCATTGTAGGTGGTTGTAAACTAATGTTAACAAATTCCGTTAAATTTCCACTAGACAAATTTAAATTGAATAAACCTCCGCTCAGAAGCATTTAGCAGTTGAACGGTCGAATACTTTAGTTTCATCTCATGACGAAAACGTAAAAAGCACTTTTTGTAATGCCACAACCAAAATAATGTTGCTTGTTAATTAAAGAGTCGCAACTTAAACACAAAATTCTGAATCGTTTCAAACGAACACAATTTAGGATTGAATTTAAATTTTGCTCACACACTCGGGGAAAAGGTATAGGCACTCAGAAACTAATTTTAAAGATATAGTTTGGTAATTACCTCGTCAGTAGACTTGAAAGATGACCAGTGTAACAAATGTTTAACGTCTTCCGAGCATCGCGGTGCACGTGTTCACACAGCGCTTCTGGGCTTGTTCCTCTTAGCAGCTCTTCAGCAACGAATTTTAAGTCGTAACTCTCAAAGATTGTCAACGACAACAAACGTGAATTTAAGACTTCCATTAGCAGGGATAAGGAATTTTATAACAGCGAATTTAAGTTTTAAACCATTCTTCAATACACGTTCCAAATGTCCTCGTGTAACAGTTGCGAAGAAATGATGAATAATTGAATATTAATGCGACAAGTTCATAAGCAATTCAAATAACATTTGAACTTAGGCTATGTTATAAAGTGTTTTATGTTTTTCCGTTAGCCTTAGTTTGTTTGCTCGCGAAAAGTAAGGTTCAAGAGCTGATAATGAAAACCTTCCAAGTACTAAAATAAAAGCCCAAAATATATTAGGACAAGAATTCAACTTGTTTGAGGAGGGGCTGAACAAGCTACACGAGTTACAAAAACTTCGCCATTAACTTCGAACACACAATTTTCTTGCCTTAAATTTGAGAAGAAACATTAATAGCTTATATTCGTTTAGCAAAAATTGTGTATGACCTGTTGAACTAGAGCATGTGGGTTTGAATCTTTTACCTAAATTTTTGTCTGGACAGAGGCAACTGGGAATTCAGTGGAAGAAGGGCTGGTTGCAAAGACACAAGAAACTACTTTTTAAGTTCATTTCACTTTGCAATGCTACTGTTTGATTATAAAGGGGACTTAACGAGATGGCACCCTATTACATTAGAAAAAAAAGATGTTAGAAATCATGTTTTGAAGCTTGTCTCTGAACTTTTTTCAACCTGGCCTTAGCAGATCCATTACACAAGTTCGTTTTCAAGTTTACAAGAGTTAATTACAACACTGATTGAAACACTGAACAAAACTCTGGCTGTGACCAGCCCTAGTGTCTGTCCTAGATATCTACATTACGGGGGCACTCATTAGTTACTTCATTAATTGTAAACTGCACAAGCAGTCTGATCAAGTCCCCCGGCCAGTGTTGTAAACCGCCATGAGACTACTATGTGATATGAGCGGTATATAAATACCTTACCATTACCATTGATTGTGCAGTCTCTTTTGGCAAACGATTTATAAGATTGATTTGCCTCGATCAAAAAAATTCAATAGCTACACACCAAGATCCTACCCTCAGAGAATAAGACGTATGGTCGAACCCGTATTCAGTAAGCGATCACCCTTGGGTTATGGGTAATTTTGTAACAGTTTATGCTCAAAGGCCCTCAAAAAATCACTCACTCGGTTAATATATCCTGCACTGTATAGAATGGTATGACAAACTAGAACATAGTGTAAAAACGAACCATCAAAACAACAACGCCAAGTTCCTACAGTCAGTATTGGTATTATATTTGAGTGATTTCTTTTCTAGAAAGTAACCGTTTAATACAGGTCAAAACAATACAAACTGCAGATTGGGACTTAGTAACGGGTGACCGCGACCGGTTAATATTGAGGTGATCGCTTAATACAGGTCAAAATTACAATAATTAAGGGAAGTAAATTTTGGGACTTTGACAACTGACCGCTTAATACAGGTTCGACTGTATATTGAGCTTAGCTTTATCCTTTGAACTGTTAGACTGAAGAACAGTTTGCCCGCCAATCTGACCTCGGTTGCAACTCTCTGGTGTGTCAAAGGGGGCGTCGATGAGCTTGATCAGCTAGCTAAGAGTAAGGACTGTTCTAAGGTATGCCGCTTGCCCGGGCATTTGAGCCCCACAAAGAGGGTGTGCCTTATTCTAGTGGACGTTAACATCCCGGCTAAGTTTAGTAAATGCCAAAGGCCTATCTGACTAAGTTTGTGGAACCGCCTGGTGAGACTCTAATATCGCTCTTGAAACGACATTTGCAATGAATCTTTCAACTGTATATCTGAAGAAAGTTAGATCGGCGGGCTCAATCAGATGGTTAACACAAGCACATTCTAAATCGGGTCCTTTATAGCTTTTCCACAAAAATCTCATCTGCATCTTACAGAAGCACCCCGACAGAAAGCACAGCACTCATAAAACACTTTGTTTCTTGCCAAAGTTTGAATAGCTTATCGTTTTCAAATGCTCTTAGGGACATTTTCATTTCAAGCGTTCGGAGCTCAGTTCAAGAATCGGCGTTTGGCTGAAGTGAAGAAGTGATGGTAAAAGTAAAATATGACATGTACCAAGCTGATTTTCCAAACAACACTCCTTGTTTTGATTGATTTTGTGATGACGTTCACTATGAAGGTAACTTTCACTATTTACGTTTCAAATTAATACAAATTCTTATCAAGCTTGTACGAGGCGCGATCTTTGAACTTCGGTGTTTTGCTTCGATAGTATAGCAGATGATCAAGCGGTGATAAGGCAGCTTTGTGGGAGAAACGAGAGAGCCGAATAAAAGAAATCCCTACAAGGAGTCCTTTGAATCGGCTCGTTCCTCTCTCATTTCACTTTCAACACTTTCTTCCGCCTCGTTTTCAGACGTGGAAAAAAGAGGGGAGTGGGGAGGGGGTATTGTTGGGAGCAACCTCAGAAACAGATATGATACAGTAATATAGAGTTTATTGCTAAGAATGCTACTTTGTACAAAGATATTTAAGGGAAGCAATGTCACGTGAACTGCTGGAGTGCTGTCTTCACTCTGTGGAAAAAAAAACAGGAGGGAAAATGAAAAGAAAATACTGAAAAAAAAATGTTTTCTAGCTAATGACTCAAGAGAAGGAGTTTAACACCCTCCCCTCCCCTCCCCTTCACCCCAACTGAACGAAACCCTACCCAAGGGCCAGATTACGAAGGACGGAGGGAGGGAGGGAGGGGGCTGGAGTAATTTTGGGGAGAAATGGGTTACCGAAACAATATCAATGCTAGGGGAAAGGCCATCCATTTATCTCTTAATTCTAAGGGAATATCATCCTTTTTTCTGTCGACGTAACGGACATAGTATATGTGCTTAGTCAAGACGGGTGCATGGAATGTGCAGTTCAATATATTTTATTCTCACGTACAATAGCATTTACAGTAAAGGCAGGCATTTATCAAACAGCAGTTATACTTTCGGTTAAAACATCTCATTAAAGGATCGTGGGTTCCCTTCAGGAATACAGTTTCGAGTGAATAACTAAACAGAAAATAGGCGAAAGTAACGTACACCGTTTTAGGGGAGGGAATAATTACAAAATCTCGTGTCCCAAAGGAGGAGGGGAGAGGCTTATTAGAGAGGGGGGGTTAAAAGAGAGGGGGGAGCTTAATAGAGCTTTTACGGGATTTTAGAACGCACTTTGAATTTTGTAACTATATAGTATTTTAGATGTGGTCATTACCCAGTGTAACTGATGAGACGACCGGGTATAAATAAAGTTACTTGATTTGATGTACCTTTCGAACAGATTGACATCCGACGTTGTTAGTAGCGACTGCAGGAGCTTCTGTACTCCAAGATCGCGCAGTTTTTGCTGTCTCTCCACCGCACCTTCTTCCGTACTCCACACAAGGTTCGACACACAGTAGGTAGCGGCCATTTGTAGCTTAACACTGTCGTTCATCATGTATTGCATCAGGCGCTTTAGCAGGGTTTCATCTCTCATCACAAATTCTTTGGCTGTGGAGCCGTTGGCGATGTTAGCGATTACGCAGAGCGCCTGTACATACGTAAATGAATGAATTTTAGCTTTTCGATCTGTCCAATCACAGTTATCCGACGACAAAATCACGCATTTTGCGCCAAGGGCGAGAAAATTTGCACCACTCGCGAAAGCGGTTCTAGCGCGGGAAAAATTTCACCCACTGCCAAGTGCAGGAGAACACGTAGCGTTAAAAGAGCGCGAAAATATTCACCCGGTGACAAGCTGGCACAAAATGCGACCAAACAAAAGAACTTTTGGTTTTAAATTAACCCAATAAAGTCCCCAATAACAGAAATCTTACCATATAATTATGTATCGGAGTCTCTTTCCATTTACCCCAAAAACTTTCGGTCAGATTGAAAGGGGCACTGGTTGTAAGAGCGGGAAAATTATGCGTCCGCTGTCAACCGCGGGAAAATTTTCCAAGCGGGGGAAAAGTGGCACCCGCTGCAAAGCGCAGGGGAAAAAAGCAAGCAGTTTCGCTTCTAGGCACGGCAGGGCACGGCAAACTATAATCTACCACTGGAAAGCGCGGGGAAAATGAAACCGGCGCCAAACATGGGTAGATCTTACCCCGGTTACTCCGGCGTTAAGCACGACAAAACAAGTGACCGGTGCCAAACGCGGGAAAACAAATTCTCCCTCTGTCAAGCGCGGGAAACCTAACGCCTGTTTGCCTTTGTCGAGGTCTGGATGCGACACCAGAATTAGAGATTATTCAGTCCAAATATTTTCCAGTGGACATTAGGATCACGAACTGACTCAGAAAAGAATCTTCAGGACAAACTGAAAGCCACTTTGTTCTCCATTTTTCGCTTTCCCTAATAAACGGCGTAAACTCGGTTTATCAACATCCAAAACTATGACTTAAAAGGTAGTTAGAAATTGTACCCTTTCCGTTTTTTTGTGTGTCCAGAGGAAACGCAAAACCAACGCGAGAATAATATTACTTCTTCATACCTTCCAACTTATTCAGTGGAAACCCGATATAACAAAACACAGCTTTAAGAAGGTCCCTGGTATTACAAGAACGATTTTTCAGTCGTTTGTTAACTGATTAAAAATGCTAAGATGCCTCTACTTATCCTGGCGTCAAAACACTCTCGATTCTTCAAAGAGGTTTAAATAAAGCCCAACAAATTGAGACACTAAGACAATCTCAGCACTACGTCATAAGCTCAAACGTTTGCGTTTTCTCTTTTCCTTTTACAGTAAGATGTCGTAGGAGTTCAAATCTTATCTTCAATCACCTGTTCTTTGACGTCCTCGGTGCGTGCTTCGCTGTCCAGTATGGGCTTGACGCTTTCCATAACACGGGAGCCGTGAAGTTGCATGATACGATCAATATCCTGCGTTACAAGAGAAAAAAATAGATCTTCAGTGTTTAGAGCTTATTTATACAACAATTCAAGCCATGCATAGCACCCCAATCTGCACCTATTAACAATTTGATTATGTGCTAAGCTATCACGCATAGAAATCGAGAGCGAATAATCTAATTGTTGCTGTATAAATCTGCTAGTCGATAAAAACAATACAAGTAAATTATCTAAATCCTCCTCGCAGACACTTCGAAAACGTGAAGAAGCGGCCACCATTTTGTTGACAACCGTTACTCACTATCTACCACAGCCGGAATAGATAGCAAGTAGCTTAGCCAATTAGAGAACGGCATTCGTGATCGAACGCTGGTAGATTAATACTAATAACCTTTATAGTTCATCAATAAATTTTCTCGGAGTCTGATTGGTATAAATTGATGTAATAGTGCTCATCTGCGGAGAGGCACTATCAGGCGACAGTGTCCGTCTAGCGAAAATGCCCGGATGAACAGTGCTCGTCCGCGAAAAACTCTTCCTTTTTTTTTTTTCTATGGTTACCCATATTAAATTGTTATCCTTAACAATTATTCCGGCGTCTTTTTTCTTTCAACCTTTCGCCTGAGCGGTCAAATTGGGGAACTGCAAATTCGAAATGCCCGTTGGAATAAGTTTTGTTCGGAGTTAATTTTAGCGGTGAGAGCGCTTCTGTCTCGGTACTAGCGGTCTGATAGTCGCCCCTTGGAAAATTGACGTTCTTAAACCCTCCAAGCCCCAATATTTGTTTTAAGATCATTTTATTTTCTTTATTTACTCCACATTATGATATAATATAAGATTTTTTACAGTGACTAGGAACAGAGAAAGAGTGAAGAAGGGCATCATACAGTAGACTAATTATATGCCCTTTTAAATTACAATACATAATTTGTTAAGATAAAAAGAGGAAACCTTACTATAAATAGAGGAGATGAGAAACAGAAGGAAAAGAAGTTTTACGTAGGCGTGTGGTAGAAATTAATACCGAGCAAAATAATATTTACTATAATACTTTTAAGATCATACGAACTCGGAGCTGGTAGTTCCTCGACACAAACACCCCAAAGGGGAGGAGGCGCCTCCCGCCCTTTCAGAACTCCCGCATCCCACCCTCCTGTCTCCCTCCCCCATACCCCCCCCCCCGACACCTATCATTCCCGCCCCCTTGCCCCCTCCTCCACACTCCACTGACGTCTTATGTCCTACTCTACAAACAAACAGGCCGTGAGAAGGGGAGCGATCACCATTGACTCAACGTCTTTATCACTTTTCTCCTAACTAACGTTATAAGAAAGGTATAGAGAAAAGTAAGGAGAATATGAAAATTGATACTGTTGGTAATGAGCTGATTTACTGCGATTGTTTTTAAAGGTTTCTGTACATGGGTCCCAGACAATCTGTTTGTGTAGCCCTTTGTTATTTTATAGTTAATGTATGGGATTTACCGTATTTTTCATGCCCCAGCGACGAATTGCTTAATATATGCATTGAACAACACTAAATAAAAATTAAATTGCATTACCTATCCCTTATGAGTCACAGTCGGCGGCGAAAGGCAAAACCCGACAAAATCGCTTAAAATATCACTACTTAGACAAAAGGACGACAGTATACCACAGGTAAGGCAATTTAACTTTTATTTAGCGTTGTTCAATTCATACATTTAGTGACTTGAAAGGAAAAAACTCTTTAAAAACTGAAATGCCGGTGGCGGTGCGCACAATTGACCCGTCCTGAGTATGATGTAACTGGCCCTCGTTCTTCGAGGATATCTAAAAGATCAACCTTTCTTTCTTCACATTGTGTTTAAGTCAATTTACAAGGCTTTTGATTTAACTTCGTAAATATTTGGCACGACTTTTAATCCAGCAAATTTTGATCTCCGTAAATTATTGTCACTTTTAAAATGGATTTAAGGTTTAAGATATTTCCGGGTTTATTCGAAACCAGAGTGAGCTAGAATGGCGCATTGGCATCGCACCTGCATAGAACTACGTCAATAACACATCATCTACGTAGATCAACTTATATTTTAAACGAGTTTTCCGCTTTCTCTGATTTCGAAAGTGATCTGAATACCTTAACAAGTAAATAGTTTTGTCCTGAGCACTGTACGTTGCTAGAATGCGAGGCCTACATGGACTAGCCATGCAACATCGTGTGTTAGTTTTTCAAATTTGGACGGGTTAGAATGGAGGTCTACTGAAACTGAAATATCAGAGTACCACCACAGAAATTTAGTAATGCTTAGCATATATCATTTGACAGATCACAGATCTCATCTACAGACTCAAAAACTGAGAACCACCTCTTGTACAGCATAATAAACAGCATCGCAGGAAAGTACAGCTCAGTAGCTTTCATTTGAATGGTCACACTAGGATTTCATCCACAGACTCAAAAGTTAGAACCACCTTGTACAGCATAACAAACAGCACCGCAGGAAAGTACTGCTCAGTAGCTTCCATACAATGGACACATTCTAGGATTTCGCAGCACAAAGGGTGACAATCTTTTAACATCAAACTAAACATGTTTTGTAACCGAAAGCAAACGTTGGTAGACACTTCGTTAACATACGTCCCATTTACGGGGGGGACTCCCCTAATACCGCCGTTTTCCAAAACGAAAGAAACATGCAATACTCCGCCTTCCTTTCAAAGAAGCGCTGCGACCGTTTCCGTGTAAACTATTTGGCTGAGGCCAGAACTACAAAAACTGCTGAAGTAATCACATTCATTAAGGTTGTGGCTAAGATCAAAGAAGGGCTTCGATCGGATCAAAACCATGCACTTGAAAGTTGTCACGTTTGCAGATGTTTTGCCAAAAGACGCTGGCTTATATATTTAGTTTCAATTCCTTAAAACTGGAGATCCGTGACCGGAGTTAATTATGCATCAAAACTAACAACTGGTTCTGTGGTTAAACATTTATCAGAAACTTATCAGCTTTCTGCGAAATGCCGGACTTATGTCTTCGTCAAAGAAATTCCCTAAGCCCAAGTTTCAGCCCTTTCTTTCTTCACATTGTGTTTAAGTCAATTTACAAGGCTTTTGATTTAACTTCGTAAATATTT
This sequence comes from Pachyseris speciosa, assembly GCA_016490735.1. Classification (NCBI taxonomy): domain Eukaryota; kingdom Metazoa; phylum Cnidaria; class Anthozoa; order Scleractinia; family Pachyseridae; genus Pachyseris; species Pachyseris speciosa. Next base: position 16,273 of record JAEMWC010001353.1, on the reverse strand, counting down.
GGCACGACTTTTAATCCAGCAAATTTTGATCTCCGTAAATTATTGTCACTTTTAAAATGGATTTAAGGTTTAAGATATTTCCGGGTTTATTCGAAACCAGAGTGAGCTAGAATGGCGCATTGGCATCGCACCTGCATAGAACTACGTCAATAACACATCATCTACGTAGATCAACTTATATTTTAAACGAGTTTTCCGCTTTCTCTGATTTCGAAAGTGATCTGAATACCTTAACAAGTAAATAGTTTTGTCCTGAGCACTGTACGTTGCTAGAATGCGAGGCCTACATGGACTAGCCATGCAACATCGTGTGTTAGTTTTTCAAATTTGGACGGGTTAGAATGGAGGTCTACTGAAACTGAAATATCAGAGTACCACCACAGAAATTTAGTAATGCTTAGCATCAGGTTAAAAGGGCATAAGCGAAAGGAACTTGCGGTTTTACGTCGCGGAAAAGAAAAGCGCTACACTTCTACTGGTAGGGAAGAAAATTTCGTGGACTAGAAAACGAATACAATCAAATGTACACCGTTGAATGTACAAAGATTGGTCAGCTGTGACTCTGTAAGTGCGATGACAATGAATGCCTTCACGGTTGCGATGGCAGTTTTTACTCTCGTGGCGGTCGAAGCATTGAAACTCAATTGCGGCGATTCTATCTGCGGCTTGCGACCAGCGGCGTCGTTTTTCGAGAACGAAAATGGTTCCATTCCTGCACAAGCAGTAATTTGTCAAATGAGAAGCAAGACGATACATGACAAATGCGTTATGGATATCTCCGCCATATTGCAAACAGTGACTACAAATCATGATGTTGTGTTGTACTTCGCGACGTTTTGTTTGACTCCAATGCAGATTGCTTTCAACAATTCGCAATTCGTTAGGAAGAAAAACGCTATATTCTACTTGCAGGTGCAAGGACATTGCAGCGTCTCAGCACTAGATGTTTCTCGATGGGAAGCGTTACGGATTTCCGAGTATTTTACATGATGGAAAACTCTACTTTCCTTGGCGACGATTCCAACATGACGAACAGTTCTTTTCAAGGATTAGAAAACGTCGGCTCGCTCATTTTCGATAAAACAAATTCACACAAATTTCCTAACATATTCAGAAAATACGTTTGGCCAAGAATGGCGGAGGTCGGTTTTTCGAACTTACAACTCACCTCGATTCCCGCGGAGCTGAAGACGACAATGCCACTTCTTCAATCGCTTGAAGTTTCCCACAACAATCTAACAGAACCTCCAGTTTTTCCATGGCGTAACGAAACCCTTCATCTCCCAAGGAACCTACGCAGAACGGTAACTGGAAATAACCATTACCAGTTTGGCACTAAGGTACACCCGAAGATCTACCGACGCTTTTTCGATCTCTCGTTCAATAAGATCAAAAATCTATCGACGTACGAATTTCGCGGATTTTTGAACAAACTGACTCTCCAAGGAAATGATTTGAAGGTTATAGGACCCTCGTGTTTCCGCAGTTTGCGAGGAATTCATATAATCGACCTCAGCAAGAATAAATTAAAAGCTTTGCCATCGGAGCTGTTTCGCGGTCTTAATGAATTGCTTGAGATAAAGCTCGACTACAACGAGATATCAGTGATTCCAAATGAGCTGTTTAAAAGCCAGACTAACATCAAACGGATCGACTTGAATCACAACAAACTTAGCTTCATTCCAAGAGATTCATTCAGACAGCTTAAAAGCATGGTGATCTTGCATTTGGAGAACAACCAGGTCACTAAAATTGATGACGAAGCTTTCAACATTGATTCAAGCTCACTGCGCGAAATATACCTCAAAAACAACAAAATAAACCGGGTACCAAAGTCACTGCTTATGCAGCGCCAAGCTGAACTCACTGATTTGGAAGAATTAGACACGGATAAATTCTTTTATCAGCACCGCGAGACGGCAAGTTCACCGCGGGTCAGGTTCCAAGAAAAACTAAAGATGATTAGTTTCGCGCACAACAATTTCACCACAATAAACATCGAAGGGTTTAACAAAACAAAGCGTTTTATGTTTCAGCTACTTTTAAGTGTTTACAAAATCGACATGACAGGGAATCCCCTTTTGTGCGGCTGTAAAATGTTGGATCTAGTCCGCTGGCTGCGGAATTGGATGCAAATTGATGCGCGCACACGAGTGCGACCATCGCACTTTTCAACTTGGAAATGCGCGGCCCCAGTTGAGCTGAAAGACAAAGCTATCCTCTCGGTCGGCGAGGATCAATTGAAATGCCAGAGAAATCTGAAAAACTGTCCAACACAATGTTTGTGTTTTATCCGTGCTCTGGACGGAACTGTGGTCGTTGATTGCAAAGGAAGGAATCTCCTCACCATGCCCCACAACATTCCACGTGGTCAAACGGAGCTGCACTTTCAAAACAACTACATCCGGTACATTCCACCTTATCCTTATTTGGAAAACGTCACGGCTCTGTATTTGACTCACAACAAGATTGAAAGATTGAACGAGTCAACTATCGAAAGATTTCAGCGAATGAAAATTCTGTTTATCGACTCAAACAAACTGACCTCCTTACCGAGAAACATTGAAAATGTCAGCTTTGCAACCATTGCGTTGCATCATAATTTCTTTCCATGCGATTGCACAACGAAATGGATGAAACACTGGTTAAAGAGACAAGAAGTTCACATAAAAAACATTAACAATGTCCTTTGTAATTCCAAGAATGCCCAAGGAAAAGCGATATACACTTTGCCAGACGAAGAATTTGTTTGTGAAGAAGATAAGGCCGGCACCTCCTGGAAACGATCTATCATAAAAGAGAAGACTTTTCGGATAATCGCATTCACTTTTGGCGCTCTTCTGGTTCTCATTTCAGTTATTTTAATCATAGGGTACAAATACCGCGGTGAAGTAAAAGTCTTCATGTACACTCACTTCAACTGGCACCCGTTTGATCGCATAGACGATTCGGACCCAAACAAGATATACGACGCGTTCATATCGTACAGCGGTAGTGACTATAAGTGGGTGTTGAACACGCTCCGAGCGAGACTGGAAAGCCAAGACCCGCCTTACACACTCTGCATTCACGACCGCGACTTCTTAGTCGGTGCGCCCATTCAGGAAAACATTCTGAACAGCGTTGACCAAAGTAAGCGCATGCTCATGGTTCTGTCGCGCAACTTCATCAAGAGCGAGTGGTGTTTGCTGGAGTTTCGCGCCGCTCATCAGAAAGTTCTTCAAGATCGTAGGAATTATCTCATTATCATTCTCTTTGATGACGTCGACTTGGCTGAGGTCGATGACGAAATCAAACTGTACATGCGCACTAACACCTATTTGAGCGTCAGCAACAGGTGGTTCTGGGAAAAGCTGTTTTACGCGCTACCGCAGAGATCGCACAGCGAATCCAGACGAAAGACTGTCCGCAGAGGCGATTGTGCGAATTCTGGTTTGGAACAATCCACAGAGATGAGTTTCAAGAATGAAGCATTCAAGCTGACAGAGATCGAGGCTTAGGAGGAGAAGCATCGCCCAAATGAGGCTGCACAAGTGTAAGGGACAAGTGGAAGACGTTTCAATCCCCTTTTGAACCATGCAAGAAAGAAGCTCCCCAACTAGCCTTGTGCTTGTTCAAGAAGATTACGTGTTACCCCCTGGTGGCGTACAACTTTTGAAGGTTAAAGCGACTGGGGATACACAATCCCCGAATACAAGATTTAGGATTAGAAGAAAGATTTAAGGTTCAGAATTAGAATTATACGAGGGTAAGCATTAGATTAGGCTCGGCGCTTTACAGTTATTGCTGATTGCGTACCACGGGACAATGACCCTTCTAACCGTATTATTCTAACGAAAGACTGCTCTAGACTGAACGTCGGTCGCTTTGGTTCCGGCTAAAAACTGGGACTGATCGCAATTCAAAAAGTAAGATGGTGGATAGTAACCAAGGAATTCACGTTCCGACCCTTCAAACATATCCTCAAATTCCGCGCGCGCGTTTTCCTCTTCGAGTTCCTAAGCAGAGCATCAACACAACAACGCCGATGGCTGAAAAAGCAACGAGCGATTTGGAGTATGTCTAATTTTTCCCCTCTTGTAGCGTTTTGCGAGTTTCAACACGTTGCTGGTACCAGAGAGACTACACCAAAACGTCTGAAGCCTAGTAGACTATATTAGCACATATTAGCACAGACCTTCCTTCTAGTATAAATACTTCACGGCTAAAGGTATCTTGGTTAACTTCGATCCACCTCTGGACTGATGTCAGTTTAGATTAAATCAAAACTTGGAACCTAATACATCGTTAACTTTAAAGAGTGTGTTGGAGATAAGCAATAACATCAGTTCTTAACTTTCCTCAGCTGGAAAAGAGAGCAATGTTACTGTGCCTATAGAGTTAAATCACGGTCATGTTGAAGTAAAATGCACCATCACTCTATTTCACTAGTGGACGAAATCTATAGGTATGACTATACATATTTCGTGTGTATATATGCTTTAAAGGACAATTCTTTGTTGATCCAATCCTGATTTGTGACTTTTCTGTGGTAATGTTTATTGTGCTGTACAACCGTGGTAGTCTGTGGATGTAATCCTAAAGTGTGATCATTCAGATGAAAGCTACTGAGCAGTACTTTCCTGTGGTGCTGTTTATTATGCTGTAAAAGGTGGTTCACTAACTTTTGAGTCTGTGGATGAAATCCTAAAGTGTGACCATTCAAATGAAAGCTACTGAGCAGTACTTTCCTGTGGTGCTGTTTATTATGCTGTAAAAGGTGGTTCACTAACTTTTGAGTCTGTGGATGAAATCCTAAAGTGTGACCATTCAAATGAAAGCTACTGAGCAGTCCTTTCCTGTGGTGCTGTTTATTATGCTGTACAAGGTGGTTCTAACTTTTGACTCTGTGGATGAAATCCTAAAGTGTGACCATTCAAGTGAAAGCTACTGAGCAGTTCTTTCCTGTGGTGCTGTTTATTTCGCTAGTCAAAGCGATTCTAGGTTTCTCGTTTGTGGACGAATGCCTAGTGTATTTTTTCAACCAGTGTTGTGTTATTCAATTTCTCCATAGTGGACCCTTTAGAAGGGGAGTAGTTCGGGGTATTAGCGAGAACAAAACTGTCAGAGAGCATAGGATGTCGGTGCACAATATACCGTGAAAGCTCTATTAAGCCCCCGGGCATTTCAATAGAGCGATTTTAATAGAGTTTTAAATCTCCTCGATATACTTTTTTTAGTACATATATATAGTGTCTTTATTTCATGTTTTCAAATACATATATTCATATCTATCTATCTATCATTTAATTTCAGGCCTCACTGACGGGGGCTTATTAGAGAGGGGGTCTTAATAGAGAGAGGGGATGTATTTGTAATCTCAAACACGTCGTTTTCGCCTTATAATAGTTTTTGTACCAAACTCAAACAACTGCAGTGAAACTTGATTATTTAATAAAGAGCAACAAACAGTATTATGTGTTTGAGTGTATAATTGGTTAAAAGTAAACCAACTGGGCTGCATGAAGTGAATTTCGTAAGAGGGAATAGGAGGGGTTCATTACAAAATCTCATGTTCTAAAACAAAGGAGGAGGGGATTAGAGAAGGGGGGGCTTATTACAAACAATGACTTCCAAACGGGAGGCTTATTAGAGTAGGGGTTAATAGAGGGGGGGGGGGGTTAATAGAGCTTTTACGGTATACATATTATACATTCCTGCGACTATAACTAGGCATGAATAGATTGTGCTAGTAAATCCAGCAAAAGTTGCTTGACAATGCACCCAAAAGTTGCTCTAAAGTTGCTCAAAAATTTAAAACTTGCCACCAAAATTTAGAAAAGTTGCTTACTTTTGAAAGTCAGTTTGTTCTAGGTTACTACTCAAAACATGACGTTGTATGTGTAATTTAACATCACTTGTTGTGATCAATATAATCTTTAAGCTCAACGTAACTAATAATAGAAAATATTTTCTAATGACGTTTCTAATTAGTAAAGATCACAATGTTTGCAATAGACATCATAGTGCTGACTACTAAGAGTTGCCCCAGCGGCTATGGTAACCTCAGTAGGGCCAGTATCTGTATTATTTTGATTTTCCTCGTCAGACATTTCAGCTTCTAATTGTGATGCCTCGCACTGCAGCAAATACTAAGATGGCGGGCGGGAAGCTCTATTGTTGGCGCGAATAACCGCTGGATGTAAGCGCCCGTTAGATAGATAGCTGCTGTCCAGTTCGTGGGCGCACGAGTTATTTTATAAATTATTTGTAAGAACGTACGGCATCCTTAGTTTTGACAAGTTTTAATAAAAACCTTTTAATAAAGACCTTTATGATGGTTTGGTCAGTTTTTAACTATTTGTTGCCTCAAAAGTTGCCAAGGAAGGCAAAAGTTGCACTAGGTTGCTCGTAGTACAAAAAGTTGCTGAAAACGCTAAACGTTGCTCAAAAGTTGCCAAGCACAATCTATTTATGCCTAACTATAACGAAGCATTTCATCTGTATCACGATACATCTGGTATAAATCGGGCGGGAATTTATTCGTGAGTGTGTAACGATGAATAATTATTAATAGCATATTATGTAAATATCAAAGCATATTATGTTGAAACAATGTGAGGTTGAAGTCTCAGAGATTACCAGTTCAACTCAACGTATTAGTATTTATCGATCCCCTGATTCTTATACTCATCGTTCAATTTATGCATACAATTTTTTCTCTTATATTTTAATAGCTATCTATTTTAGACTTTAAGACTGAGAATTTTTGACTTTTTTTTTTTTACATTTTATTCTAATTGAAGGGTATTTTGCAAAAGGGGCGTATATCGCTTTTTGCCTTAAAATCCAAAATATCTCTAAACTCACTCTACTTTGGCATATAGACTGGAAATGGTGTCAGAAATTAAGTTCTGTACTTATTTTGTGATTAGAAAGCTAGGATCCAAAGGATTAGCTTATGACTTTTGTCAAAACCTCAAGAAACAGAAACAAAAGGATCTGGTGCATGATTGATTTCTTTTGCTTGAGTTTGTCCAGTTGTAGGCAAAAGTCATATGCTAATTTGCTGAATCCAGGCCTTTAAATCACAGAATAAGCGCAGATCTTCATTTCCGGCACCATAACCAGTCTGTATGTCAAAGTAGAGCGAATTTAGAGAGACTTACTTAATAAAGTATGTATATATGTATGTGTAGGTTTTTTTAATACGACACGATGAAAGGATTCACTGAAAAACTGTTACCTCTCTTCCTGACAGAAGATTCCTCATGAGTCCCAGCGTTTTCATTGTTACCTGGGTGTCAGGATCATCAAGGAGGCTGCGAAGAAAAGAACCACAAAAAAAAAGTAAAATGAGCTCCATTGAACTGTCAAAAGAGAGTGAGACCGATGCGCCAGTCACTTGTCAGCGTTCCTACCCTTTTTCCGAAACAAATTTCCAGGAATCTTTTTCCAGGCCGCATAATGTACATTAAGTATTTTGCAGTTGTTGAATCTTCCATCTGGCTGCTCCTCAATGTCTTTTAAGTTTATTACTCGAGTTTCACTGATTTGTTTCACGGATTTGTCTTAGTATCACGTTTATCTGTGATCAACTATTATTTCAACCATTTGTAATTAACTTTTCGTAGTTACTTGTTACAATTTTCTTGAGTTTTTGCAATATTACGAAACACAAGTTTTTCTTATCCATTTCCCCATTGGTACGTTTGTGTTTTACGCGCGACACGCGTGTTTTCTTTGAACCAATCAGGTCTTGAACTTGAATTTGAACTTGAGTTGACGTGGACAAACAAGGACACGTTGTTGCGGATACATTGTAGCTAATTATGTTTCTTGGGTGTGCAAACAAGCGAGAAACAAACTAAATGTTGTGTTTCCATGCTGTGCAAACTGGGAAACATTTATTGAGGACACAAAATTTGTGTCCGCAATAAATGTTGCGCGCGGGCAAACAGGGAAACACTTGTGTCCGCAACAATGTGTCCTCGTTTGCCACGGCCTTTAGAGTTTTGGATTTTTATCTCACTTTGTCGCTTCGTCTTGTTTGTCTTTGAAGTTTTTTCGCTTTCGTTTGGTTTAACTTTTGGAGCCAAATGTTACATTTCACTTTATATTTTAATTAAACAAGAAACAAAATTGGATTATCTTCTCAGAACATGAAGAACAATTTTTTACATTACTATTTTATATATAGGCACACATTTGTACACATCCTTGAACTCACATAACAATGGATAATGAGGTATCCGATGTTTTCTAAACTCAAACCACGTGTCGTGTTTTTGAAATGTTTAACATCTATTCTGCGGCCACGAAATTTCGGTATTCTAGATTCATCAGTATAATTCTTCAAGCTCTAGCAGTGATAAGCACCTATTTTCTCGTTAAAATATTTCTACATGACCATATCACATCCTCACTCTACCAGAAAAATATGCTGGTAACAATCTTACCTGAATATCTGTTCTGGCCCTAGTACTTCAAGAATTTTGTTTTTGATTACGCCGTCGGCTTGATACGCCATATTCTGTGGAAAAAGAAAGGCAAAATATTAACGTTAACCCTTCGTTTGAAAGCTCAGTCAGAGTTTCTAACAAGAAAATCTAGATTACAATTAGATTATGACCTGGAGATTTCTATCGCGTGATAGCTGATGAGGGCGCAGCCCGAATCAGCCATCACGCAAAGAAATCGAGAGTGAATAATCTCACTGGTTTGGTATAAGTCGTTCCAAGCTAAAGAAGTAAATTATCTAAATCCGCCTCGAAGACACTTCGAAAACGCGGAGAAGGGGCCGCCATTTTATTGACAAACGCTACTCGCTATCTATCACAGAATAGATAGCGAGTAGCGTAGCCAATCGAGAACGGCATTTGAACGCTAGTAGATTTATACTAAAACACAATAGATAGCGAGTAGCGTAGCCAATAAGAGAACGGTATTCGTGATAGAACGCTAGTAGATTTATACTAATAAATAGTCGCACAAAGCCAATACTTAACCCTGTGCTTTAAGCCACGAGAAACTGTGACGCCAGAAAGATTAAGCTGGACACTTGCGTCCCGATTGCCACTCGTCCAGGCGCCAACGCACTGTATGAAAAGGGCGGGAAAACTTATACGAGGGGCTATGAAAGTCCCACAACACCGAGCGCACCGCGTTCTACTTGGATACAAGACAGGTTTGCTCACTGCTAGCATTGCCTGGCAATAACTTGCTCAGCTGGATAGAGATCAAGTTAGCATGCGACCTTCCTGCAAAAGCGCTGTATCACGATTTGAATAATACAACCCTGCCGCTAAAAGGAATAAGGTCGCTCTCCACTCGACAAAATATCAGCTAGTGTTTTGAGACAACCTCTGGCAGCAAAGGAAGGTGAACAAATTTAACCATCGAAGTTTTCTAAAAAATCTGAGACTCACGTCTGGGAAATTTCCTTTCCATCCAAATTTCTTTGCGAAATTTCCAGTTTTCTAGACTAAACATTTCGCATCTCGAAAAAGCAACAGTTTTTGAAGTTTAACTTTTCTCAAAAATCTGCCAGGAATTTTGAAAGGTTCGAAAACGCTCTCATTTTAAGTTAAGCCGAGGGCCATTTATCACCGCTTGGCCAACAAAAGCTAGTTTCTCTCGGTATTTTAAGGCATGAAAGACCGCTACAATTGTTACGCCCAAATTTCGCAGTTGAAAAAAGGCCTGAAAAAGAATCGAAACCATAACCTTGGGATACCGCAGCAGCGCTTTACCAACCGAACTACCGAACCATTTGGAAGACGAAAATTTTAAATGTTCATCCAGTTTCGAACCTATTCAAGGCTATTTTGAAGGATGGGGGGGGGGGGGGGGGGTTTCTTCTAGAAACCGCTCAAGTTACGAATCTAACTGCACCCACACATTCAAACACGATATTTTATTCCATATATTCGCTTTCATGTCTCCGCGGTATTGTTGACCTCAGTACGATCACATGCGCAAAATTGAATAGAGCGGTTTTCAATCGAGTGTAGTAAAACCAAAACCCAAGTGATTACTCTGACCAATCACAACAAACCGAAACAGTGCGATGAGCCAATCAGAATACGAAGCAATGAGATGTAACCAGCGCAAAGCGCGGGAAAATGCGCGCATGCAGGTCACGATTGGTTTTGGTTTTGCTTCTCATTGATTGAGGAAATGGCGCGAGTTTTGCCAGCCAATCACAGAGCGAAGCAATGCAAAACCAAAGCAAAGGAGAATTACTTTCGAGACTTAATTGAAAACCGCTCGATAGAAATACCTGCAAATGGCATCCCGCCTCCGTAATCTTGTCTCTCTTTCTGACTGGCAAACACAAACTTAAATACATGTTGGCATTTCTTTAGGGGACATGACAGCTTACACGTCTGCTCCTTTAAATATGTTTCAGCACTCGTACCATTTTTAGCTCGCCGAGATGTCATTCGATCCAAAATTTCACTATATGGCGCAGTTGATGTTTGACAATATTTTTCGACTTTTAGAATACTTTAACGAAAAAAGGAGGGAGTTACATGAAGAAATTGGGGAGTGGGGGGTTGAGAGAGAGAAAGAGAGAGAGAAAAATTGAAGATTTGTTCTGTCCCCTATTTTTCCGTGGGATTGTCGAGACCCGTACAATTCGATCGTACTGCTGCAATCTTATTTGTAACGGCGAACGCAACCTATTATTCCCACCCCTCCCCCCATAATTTACCCGACTGGGGAATATTAGGCCCCCCTCGCTAGTCTAGTTATTCTTCCCAGGTTGCACTCGCCCAGATCGATCGAAGCGTACGAGTCTCGACACTCCCACGGCAAAATAGGGGACTGAAGTCTATTCTACATTAGTATAAATCTACTAGCGTTCAATCGCGAATGCCGTTCTCTGATTGGCTACGATACTTCATCTATTCTGTTGTAGATAGTGAGTAGCGGTGGTCAACAAAATGGCGGCCGCTTCTTCGCATTTTTGAAGTGTCTGCGAGAAGGATTTAGTCTTTAGATTTAGTCTTTAGATTTGTACTAAAACAAATAGATTATTCGCTCTCGATTTCTGTGCGTGATAGCTGATTCGGACTGCGCTCTCATCAGCTATCACGCGATAGAAATCTCGAGCTCATAGTCTATTGTTAAGTATAGATCACCCACCATTAACGCCCAGACACCATTGAGTCGCAGCGCTGTTTCTTGACGTCTGGTCAAATTTGAGAGTAAGTTGACAGCGCCAGCTTCTAATATGGGCTACAAAAGGAAACAAAGATGCATGTCATAGGTTTGTCTGAAAGGGGTACTGCCACGCCTGTCAAGTAAACCAATCAAAAACTGCTTACAACAGAGTGAAACATTACCCAAGAGGGGCTGTACTGTATTCAGGATTAGTATTATACCACACAGGTGAATAGTACTTTTCGCGCGCAGTGATTGGTTAACTAGAAGGTGATTCAATCACCTTTGAGTCGCTTGTAGCAACGTACTATTCACTTCCAAGCAGCCGGCGCGCGAGATTTTAAAATTACAGACCAGTTGTCGGTATATTGTCACACATAAAGAAATGTTTTTGTCCGCTAGTTATACAATAACTTTTATTTCAACACGATGGTGATTATTCAGCTTATATAGTATATACTAAAACAATTATTCACCTCAGTATCTGTGAAAGTGGTGGATATTTACCCCTATTCACCTCCACTTCGGTGAATATTTATTAGCAACGGGGCGTGGCAAAGAGGCCAAGTTGTTTGACTAAAAAGTAGTGTAAGGGCGGAGTTAAAAGAAAAAAGGGAAGAGTTCAAGGCCTAAGACGCAACCGAAAAAGTTCAATCAAAGATTCAAAATTATCACAAAGTAAAGGCCGATTTACACGGTACGATTGTCGCGCGCGTCTTGACGTATACGACACAACGCAGCACAAAGTCGTGCCGTGTGAATGTTCCTACAAATTCTCTACGACAGACACACGCGGCAGTTACAGGTGTAGAAAATGTTGAATGGCAAGTGTCGTATACGATTTTTTGAATGGCGTGAGCAGCGCGCGCTAAAGAAGTTGCATGCAACAGTCGTAAGCAAAAATCGTACCGTCTAAATCGGCCTTTAGATTTCGAGACCGTTCATGAATCCACCTTTCTTTGTTCTCTATGAAACTATTATAGAGTCAACCAAAAAACCATAAACCCCAATACCCTCCCAGAAAAGGGTCCGAAAGGCGGCAATTTTAAGGTCCCAGAAGAAGCTTGTACCTCTCCATCACTGGTGTCCTACCTCCCCCTACCACCTTCATTACCAAATGCATCATACTTACCTCTTTACTTGGAGAAAACTCCAACAGCAGATTGCACAGCGCAGAGGAAGCCACAGTCAACATGTTATCGGACGCATCTTGCAGTAGCTTCATGATTGGCTTCCAAACTGCGGTGTCCTGGAAACTAGTTCTGAGCTGCTGCACCGAGCGCGACAGACTGTGGAGACACTTCACGGCTGCCAGCTTGACGTTAGTGTTGGGATCTTCCAGACCCGAGACCACATGGTCCATTGTGCATTCGATGTCTATTATCTACAAATGCAATGAAAAAAGTTCAAGCTAAGTATGTTTTCATACAGAACCTCTCTCTTCCTTATTGCTTACCAACAGATGAGGAGGTTAAAGAAAAATGAATAATACCAGAAGAGATTATCTGAAGAACACAAACTAGATTTGACGAGTCATATCCGAACTCGATCACGTAGCCGTTGTCAAGTCTGAAGGTCGTTTATATTAAAACAGAGAGCTCATAAGCCACAGGATCATTGACTTGTGACTGCAATCACAAACTTAACGCTATACGCCACCCGTTCTATCACTCTGGCCTTATTTTTTCCGGTTACTACTGTTGCAATTTCACTATGTATAGTCAAAACAAGCAACATGAAAGATGTCTTAAGCCAAGGTGTAACATGAAGAGGATACCTGAGATGAAAACCAAATATGGATTGAAAAACGATCGATGTGTTGGTTCGAATACAACACAAAGCATCTGGCTTAATAAAACAAATCTTCGCAAGCTCATATATTTCCTCTATAGGGCGTATGCACGTTACGTCATCACCGCCACGTTGGTGTACCTTGAACAAAATATTTCTCATTAGCTTCTTTTGCTATTGTCCACCAACATGGCCGCCAACCCATTGTCATTCGAATCTCTGGAGACTGGTTGCATACCCTCTATAGCTTTGAGCTACAGCTGGAGGACCGTGGCTAAACATCCCTATGGTTTATGTTTTTCCCACAATCTCGAAATAACTGACGACCATACAAGGAGAATAACAAGGTGGTACCACCCTTTGCAGCGTGGCTTGCAGTTCAGTGCTGTCATCAATAAGAAGCAGGTAAGCACAATGGAAAGTTCATACAACTGAACGGAAAGCGCGAGACAAAGCATACGGGCAACCTACGAAAAGGCGGGAGTTCTTAAACTAATCAGATAGCATAGTAAAGCCAATAGCTGGTTACTGCTCCCCATCTTTTTGGTTCAATTCTTATTAGTTGAGATTAAAAGGGGAGTTTTTTCAACCAATCAGATGGCGTGGTAAAGTAAAATAAAAACTATTACTGACATTTAATTGGAAAATTCTCTGGTGTCTTGAATTAATTTGAGGGCAATTTAACCTCACTGTGGGCGAATTGACCATCGATCATTTCAAATACAACTGCAAGTGTACCTTTTCCTGATGTCTTCATCGTTTGCTCCAACAGAAGCCAGCGCCTTAAAAGCACTCTGATAATAATGAAGAGAAAAAATAATAATATCAAGACACATTTTTACAACCCGCGGGAACACTCGGAAGGACTTTGAGGCATGGGGTGGGCAAGGGTCTAGAAATATATATATATATAAAGTGGTATTTTGTCTCTCTGTGCCACATACACCCTACTCCTAACCCCACAAAGTTCATTGTCATTGTTAGTTGTATTGCAGTACAGAACAAACCCGGAACTGGCCACATGAAAGATGCACTTTTAAAAACATTGCTCAGAAATGTCAAATCAAGTAACAGAGAAAGAGCAATAAGCCAAGGTGATATCAGCCCTCCCCCCTCCCCGTACCTGCGTTTACCATCCCTCTCCCCCCTCCCATAATACCAACCTCCCTCATAAGAGCATACGAGCTGTCATCCAAGTCATTTTTCACCAGGAAGCCTGTGAGTGTCTTTATCAAGTGATCAGAGATGGCTGCTGTCCGCTGAAGCTCTGTATCTTCTTCAATCAGAAATGCTAAAAGAGGTGTTGAAGAAAAGCCTGTCGTGAACTTCTGTCGACACTTAATCGAGAACTACTCTGAGAAATTTGATCTATCCCAGTCCTACGCTGCGAGCAAGCTTTCTTGAAGCTTTCAATAGGGAGCTTAAGCAACGGCGACGTTGATTGCAAGAAAACCTTTATTTGGAAATGTAACTTCTCGTTTTTGCAACTTTTTCACGATTATTCCAAATTTTTTAACTTCAACAATACTGGCGAACTGTCCATCTACATCTACATTTACATCTACATTTACATTTATTAACCGCCCACCAGTTAGCTCAGTGGTAGAGCACCGGATTACCGTGCGGGAGGTCGCGGGTTCAAATCCCGACCGGACCAACACTCAGGTGTTTAAATAATTGAGGAGAAAGTGCTGGCTTTGTAATGAAATCTACAAACGGTTAGACTTCATAGTCTTCTCGGATAAGGACGATAAACCGTAGGCCCCGTCTCGCAGTTCTTCATAATTCTCTGATTCTGTGGGACGTAAAAGAACCACTAGGGACGTAACAAAACTCTGGCAGTGACCAGCCCTAGTGTCTGTCTTAATCTGATATTGACATTACGGGGGCACTCATAACTCAACTTCATTAATTGTAAACTGCGTTATAAGCAGTCTGGTAAAGTCCCCCGGCCAATAATTGACAACGCTTTCGCATCAAGTCAATATCAACTAAAAAAATAAAAATTAAAAAAAACCACTTGTAAATTATGTATAGTACAGTAGTCCAGGGACTAAATTGCTATGAACGACGTCGAAGCAAGGAAACAGAAAAAAAAAAAAACTTGCCGTCATGCGCTCACGTTCTCGAGAAAACCTTAAATTTGGTCATTTCACGTTGTTGTTTTGCAGAGGACGGCAAAAGAAATGTACCAAAATGTAAAACGCACGTACAGAGCAATTGTTTTACTCATTAAGCCTATTGTTTTGTGACGTTCTCGTTGTCGTCGTCCTCGTTGCTTAAGCTCCCTAATAACGTTTCAAAACCATGTACCCGAGAGTGGTTTATAATTCAATTTCATCTTTTTGCAAAGTTTCAAAAAAAATTTGTACATGGGGTTCAGAGCCACTTTAAATCATCGAACAATTAAGGTGGCTCTGAACTCCATGTACAGATGTTTTTAGAACTATGCAGAAAGATGAATCTTCATATCCTAATTTCAATTCGATAATAAAAACCGGGGTCACCGGACTCGTTTTTTTAGTTTATAGACACATAAAGCCAAAATTTAGGGTTGTTTTGAAGCAGCTGTACTGTTGCTATGGTAACCTTGTATGTAAAAAAAAAAAGATCATAAATTATTGAAAATAATTGGAATTTTTTTTATGGGGTCTTAAGTCAGCAGGCAAGTCAAATTTTTAAGGAAAACGACAACACTCTTAAATTTGCAAACATGTTTCGACAGAAACTTCTGTCATCTTCAGTTGATAGATTTACAAAGCGTTAGAAGTTGAATTTATAAGTATATGGTAAAAATGCTAATTACATAGTAACAACCGATGTACATAAACGTGGCAATGTGAAAATTAAAAGGATAATTTCAGATTTACGTGATGCAGTTGTTGATTCAAAGAAGGTTTTTCTCTTTGAATATGAATTGCCTCTTTTATCTTAAGTTGAAACGTGTGGAGGCGTGATCTAAAATGTGAAAACAGTCCACTGAACACAAGGCGTGACAATTCAGAATTCTCTAAGTGTTTGAAAATGTGAGAGGCCCTATCATTGACTAAATGCTCACGTACGCGGTGGAAAAAATGCCGGGTTGTTTCACCGACATAACAGGCATTACAGCCTGCACATGCAAACTTGTATAAACACGCGACGAAGCCGTCAGGGATAGGGTCTTTCACGCCAAACAAATTGCCTATCTTAAAGGAAGAAAAACTAATTTAATGTCCAAATCATTACAATAGCGCTTGATAAGGTGACGAACTCTTTCTGGTGACGACAGAAAAATGACCTATGTAAGGTAGCTTAAAATAGAATGTAGGTGAAGAGGGAAGGGAAACCCGGG
>JAEMWC010001352.1:140000-185165 GCA_016490735.1 Pachyseris speciosa | reverse complement strand
TTTTTTTTTTTTTTTTACTTTAACGATATTCGTTTCAATTTTTTGCCTCATTCAGAAACTGTACATTTTGTATTAATAAATTTCAACTTTTTTCTCAAACATTTTAATCCTATTTGTGTGATAACGTTTCGTGACCGAGGAAACTATTTTTTTTTTTTAATTTTAATGAAAGCAGGCGTCGAGTTTGAAAAAGAGTCGTTTACATGTATTAAAATTAATTTTCCCCTGATAACTCGCTAGCTGAAAGGAATTTATTTCATTAAACAAAAACACCTCATGAAAAAAATTCCTCCAAGTTGGAAAATAATAGGCTAAAAAGTGCTTCGTTTTAATTTCATTATGACAATGTGGATGAAGATTATTGCTTTTATGGAGCAAAACATTATAAATATGGTGAACTGTAACTGTATTCTCAATCACAAATCCTAATATTAACTGTTTTGTTGATACGATGCTACCTTAGATCTACAGAACAATATCATGAACCGTAAAAGAAGCACATTTTGGGTGGGCACTTTAAATTCTGAAATGGAAAGGTAAGGCATATATTTCTGACAAGCTGTCACAAACTGCAATGACACAGCAGGAAATAATTTCATGCCTTATTGCTAATCAACTGATAAACACGTCAGAATTAACTAGCCCATGTAACTTATATGTCACCCTGGGGCTTGTTCACGAAAACTGTACAGTATGTTTACCTCCTGTTTAATTAAAAAATAGCTTACAGTTGTTATTCATAACTATCATTTAGTTGATGTGACCGTTTTGTTTTGTTTTTGTTTTTTTTGTTTTGTTTTGTTTTTGTTTGTTTGTTTTTTTTTGTTTTGTTTTTGTTGTTGTTTTTTTTTTCCGTTTCTTTCTTTTCTCCTTTTGTTTTTACTCTGGCCTTCTCTTGCGACTTTCCGACCATTTTCCACGCATATCCCCAGGGAAACGAATTGGCTATAGTTACGTTTTAAAATGGGCGTTTCTCAACTGCATTCAGTGAGCCTCGCGAGACATATATCTGGCTGAACATACGTCTGGTTGATTATACCGGCTAAATCTTCACGGCTTATTAATATGAAGCATTAACAGTTAATTGGTATGGTGATACACTCCGATTCCACTGTACGTAAAGCTCAAATAAAGACTGGGCTTTTAATTAAGTCACTGGGTCTGAAGTAATCAAATTCAATTCCTATTCTGTAAAAAGTTACATTTAATTGAATATTTACAGCAACGCCTGTAGTTTTAGCCGACTGTCGCGCCATCGGTGTAATGACGTCTTCCAATGTAAATTTCTTTTGTCGAAGAAGGAGGAAAAATGTCCGAGTAGCTATCAGTGCTGCCGCAGACAGTTTGAATATTTGGATGGTTAATGGCAAATGAAGAAAGAAGAAATGCACTAATTGAAACTTTCTAATTTCTGAATTCAGCATACAACAGCGAACACATAAAAATAACGAGCATTTTAATACGTGCATGTAGTGATCATTTGTTCAGTGGACCTGACAGAACTCGAGAAAGTATGTACGACGAGGATAAACTCCTTCGGAAATTTGACGAAAAAACAAGGCTACTTTGCTCTTCCTCGCCACCAAAATTTTATTGTAGTGGACATAACAACTCAAACATGTGAGAAAAAAGTCGCTATACCAGCTAAACGGCTCTACCTCGGTGTAAGAACCTGTGAAACTCGCGCAATGACGAACAAAAGAAAACGAATTATTCTAAACAATTAATAGCGTGCAGCAAAACAATAGCACGTAAAACAAAGAAAACCAAGTCAGATTCTGACACCGAGGTAAACCCAACTTACACGTAACGGGGTGGATTAGAATTAATTTCTATGAGGGAGAAACATAAAGTATAGGGCGTGCGGAAATCAGCCTCATATTTGCCATTTTCCGGGTTGGTAACAGCCCTGGTGCGCGTTTCTCAAAACTCCCGAAAACGTTTCGGACCCCAGAAAAAATATTCATTTGCACTAGGCTCAATACCAGAAATTCTATTTTCTAAATATTTTTTTAGTTCTTTTAAGAAAACGCGATAAAATTAAGAAATGCGTTGGGCTAGGTTCCTCCAAAGCGGCTACTGGCAATCGACAGAAACCGACCGGAGTTTTGAGAAACGCACTCCAGGGCCACAGATGGCGAGGGTTAAGACAAATTGCCTTGTGAAAAATGTCGTGCGCTTCCTGATATGAAGTAACCTTTCACGCAGCTGTTTTTTAGAGTAGTATTTCACTTCCTTTGCGCTAAGGAAGTGAAATACGACTCCCTTAACAACGACCGCCTGGGAGGCTAGGTGTCAAGCAACTGAAGACAATTATGAACCGCCTGCGTTTGCTCTGTTGTCAAGGATGCACTCAGTGTTTTTCTCGCGAGTTTTTGTAATCGAACATTTTGTTTTATCTCAATAGAATCTGGACCCCAATGTACATTGCCTATGATATTTTTAGAACAGATCGTCTTTTTAAAAAGTCGGCAGGCCTCTATTTTCACATTTTTACTCGTACGTGTCAAAGCAAAAGTCATTATCAACCGCCTACGTTTGGCGCCTCTGACAAGAATTTACTTAACGTCTTACTCTTTATATATGTTGTTTTATCTGAACCGTATTTGGAGCCCAAGACATCATTACCATATTACATATCTCTTTGACCTTCATTGCAGTCTTGACCACAAAACGGTGGTGTCATTTCTGGGTGATGGAATAACTGCATTTTTCAGCTTCACTCTACGACAATACTTAAACAGGCGCCGCAGCAAGTTGAAAAAATAAAACATTTTTTAACATCTGAAACATCAGCTGATGTTTGTATGCGGAAAGAAACGGAAAGAAAGGTGTTTATTGAATTCTTAAGAGGACTTTCATGCCCTTCAGGTACTGGTTTAAATCCTTTGTGAGGCGTCCGGCTGATTAATTACCTGGCAAATAATTGTTAGGTTAACTGAGACAGCTCGCTGTTATGTTAGCAACATTTTGCTATCAATAAAATTTAACAAATAAATGCCTGTATTGTTACCATTAGACATTAAAAGGAAACAAAATACTGAGTAAACGGTCGAGAAAGAAACTTCTTTAAAAATAAAAAAAGGCAAAATTACTCCCTCCCTGCTAGTCGAACGCCAAAACTGTGAAGGTAAAAGGTAATATTTAATCTGTACGCGTACGCACCTGTGTATATACTAGCATGCAACGCTTTCGAGTGGTATGCCGTGGATTATCCCACGAGCCACTTGTATGTTATTTTCTTGTTGCTCCTCCAGCAACAGGAAAAGAACGTTAATGCAGACACTGAGGCCATCAACGCCCTCAAACAGAAATTAACCACCATGATTCCTGACCAAACCAAACGTGAGCAAGCAGAAAAAAGAATCCTGTCAGCTACGAGCAGATCCAACTTCAGAGCATCTAAACACAGACGTGCCAATAAGCAGCAGAATAAGGCTGACGACATTATTGATTTGAAAGCAAAGATCAGCGAACTTACAACTCTTGTAAATGCTTTTTCCAAACGTGAAAATAAAAAAGAAAGAGTTGCAATGTACTCAAATGTGTGGTTCTCTGCCTCTCCTCGCGCCAAACCCGTGCGAACCCAGACCATTAGTCAAAAGCGATCTACTAAGCGCAAAGCCTCTAGAAATCAGTACAACAACAAACTCAGGACTACTAATGAGAAATTCATTAAAAAATATGTCCAATACAAACCTTACTGACCAAGAAATAGCTTTGCTTGCAAAACGCCTCAAATTTATACCAACTCCTGAAAAACCGGCTTCACAAAAAAATCTCATTAGAGATTTCAATTCCTTTGCTCGCTCTATGCGTTTGAAATATAATTTTGCTGATTCTAAAAAGAATCTACATCCGTTCTACGTCAGATCTAACTGGCAACCGCCACCACAACCATCAGTGGCTCTAGAAAATTACCTTGAACTGACAAAACTTGAGATTGCTAATATCACTTTTACCGATGTAAAAGACAATTTATCAGCAAATCAAAGACGAGCTCTTAAAACGCTTAAAACTAACAGCGAGATAAACCTTAAAAAAGCCGACATAGGGACTACTACAGTTGTTATGAATACAACTCAAAAAATCGAAGAAGGTTTAGAATAAGTCTCCAACGAGAAATTCTATACACCTCTCGAAGAACCCATAGTATCCCAAACAGCCGCTAAAGTCAAAACAATAGTCAACAAATTGTTCGCTAACGAAGATATTGACAAAATGACCTACAAGTTGATCAATTCAGGCCAAAACCCACAAAGAATACCAGAATTCTACACGCTGACCAAAATACATAAACCTACTCCAGTCGGCAGACCAATTGTCTCTGGTAGCGGTGGTCCAACAGAACGAATTTCAAGTTTTGTTGATTCACTTTTACAACCGATCGCTAAAAAGCAAGAGTCACATATCAAAGACACCACTCATTTCATAAACTTCATTGAAAACACTCCACTTCCAGATAACGCGATTCTAGTTTCACTAGATGTGTGTTCACTCTACACCAACATCCCCAAGAAGAGGGAATCAATGTTGTCTGTCAATATTACGAAGAGCATTACCAGTCAAAACAGCCTATCCCAACAACACACTTGGGAGAACTCCTGAGACTGATCCTTAAAGAAAACTCTTTTAAGTTTAATGACAAACATTTCTTACGAACACACGGCATCGCTATGGGTACCAAAATGGCAGTAGCTTTCGCAGTCATATTCATGGCTCACATCGAAAAAGAGCTACTAGCAGCTAGCCCACAAAAACCTATCTTATGGAAGAGGTTTATAGATGACATTTTTTCAGTGTGGACCTTGCCCGAAAAAGAAATCAGCAACTTCGTTGATTTCGCCAATTCATTCCACGCCACGATCAAATTCCCTCACGAAATGTCATCAGAAAAAATTGTTTTCCTTGACACTGAAGTTTTCAAAGGACCACGCTTCGCTGACAACAAAACTTTGGATGTTCAAACACATTACAAGCCCACAGAAACGTTTCAATATCCGCACTTCTCTTCAAGTCACCCTCTCAGTGTTTAGAAGGGTTTTATTAAAGGAGAAACTTTGCGTTTACTGAGAAGTAACTCGGTTAAAGAAAATTTTCGAGTTACGTAAGCTAGAAAATCTAACTCGTCTACTCGAGCAAGGCTACCCGAGAGAACTCGCCGAAAATATTCTAGCCGAAGTAAAATTCTCATCACGAAACGAGGCTCCACAAAACGAAACAAAAACATCCAGAAATGTTTTGCCTTTCATCACGACTTTCAACCCAGCTACGCCTAACCTAAAAAAGGTTCTTATGAAACATTGGTACCTTATAACTGAGAGCAATAGACTCAGTCAAATATATTCTGAACCTCCAATATTCGCCTACAGGAAGGACAAGTCTCTTTAAGACCTTCTGGTCAGAGCTAAAATTCCTTCGCACATTTAACAACAACATCTCGGAGTTATAAACGGTAAGGGTCAAGTGACAATATCACAAAACTTCAAATCAATCGAATACTAGTGCAGTTGGGTGCACTGTTATAAGTAAACACAATGTCTCACTCAGGAAATTATCTTGACGGTTCTTTGCTCACAAGTGGGTAAAATTACTTTCTCAAGCGAGTCTTAATGAATACTATGAAATGGCAGTCGAAATGATTTTATTTGAATTCATTATGTCAAGAGCTTACAAACCATGCTGATTAAAAGAATGACGTCATTGGGTTGGTAAAGCAATTATTGTTTTTTCATGTTTCTTATATATGATGATTTCCCTAGTGCGGTGCACTTCCATGTTCACTTTGTTTTGATGAAGATTAATTTTTCAAGCGAATTTTAATCTATTTTCAGGAAATCCCCGACGTTGACTTAAGAGTGATCAAAGTCAATAAAACGATGGTTCAAGGTATCAAACCTTGGTCAGGTTAAATGAAACTATTCCAATTTTATGTGATTGTGCCTGTTGACTGATCGTTGCCCGAAAAAATGTCACATGCAATAAAAATGTGCCGAGATAAATTGCCCCCGGGGGGTTGAGAATGTTACTTGGGTCAATATCTGCTGGGTATGTGCCACTGGCCTCTCAGAACCCCTACCCCCTACCCAATTATAGTCTATTCTGTGGTCGATTATAGATCCCACCTTTGTCACTTTTGGGCAAATGTAATTTTCGTGATACCAGCTTAGTCACTTTCTTTGATGCATCTATCTTATAAAGCCTTTTAAGGGGGAAATCAAGGTCACGTCACCAGGACTTGTGACAGTATCAGATAAAAGTCATACCCAACCTTTACTCAAAACAAGGGTTTAAGCTAGGATTGCAGTACCATTGTTGAGATGTATGGTTAGGGCTAAGTTCTGGGCCTTGGAGCGAGGGTTCTTGCGAGGGTCAGAGTTTGGATGTAAATAAATCACGTGACAGAGACTCCCAGCCCACTTTGGCACTATGGGATAAATGCTTGCTATCCTCTATCTATCCGAAGCCAAAAATAATTTTCGATCAACTTGAAATTTCAACATAGCCACCCCTCTTACACTGGTTTCGTCATTTCTTACAACGTTAGGCATTTTGGGGCTCATGCTAGCCACCCTCCCTCTCTAGTTCAAATTTTCAAAACTTAAATCTCTAGAAATCTTTGAAAACAATGCTCGTAGCAATCTTGTTTACCGATTGGCATGGTTTCTGAGTTGAAATAAACAAGTGGCTTACAAACAGCATCTTTGCTTAAGTAAGTCATCCCTAAATGAATTGACACATTTGTTACAGTGAATGTCGAGAACACTTTACTTTTCACCTACAGTGCAAATTCCCGAAAATGTGCGATCACATTCTGGTAACTCCATTGAAAATGCAACCCCATTATAGTCAATCCAGTCGTGAAAATGCGACCCCATCCAGCGGCACATCTTCATTAGCCTATTACTAGAAGTACCCCCTCCCCTCCCCCCCGGATAACTTGAAGGTGAGTAGACACAGTATTTTTAAAACATCCTCAACAGAGAATTTAGAAATCGCATTACTGCGGCAGTAAATTAAATTCACTAAGTTTGATACATGTCTAACTAATGACATCACGTGACGTTACATTGTCTATGACGTAACAAAACACTTGTTAAAAATGGCGAACGTTTCGGCGACGTACTAACATTTGAACAATAATTGTCAGAAAATTGTTGTGTAACGAGGCTGCTCTACTTTGTACTGTGACTTGTACTGAGTACTATCAACCAAAGATATGCTAACGAGGCTGGTTTTTGAACAGTACTAAGATGTAGAAGATGGAAACCCAAAGAGATTGTGTTGCGAACTTAACGTTTACGGCCCCTAAGCATATTTCTTATTTACAGATAACGGACGAAAATTGTATTCAGTTTTATAAATTCCTTTTTCATCAAAAGATTGTAAAAGCCACGCGGACTCAAGAATAAAAAACAGAATCTGTTTTATAATCAATAAAGGTTGGCCGCTTAACAAATACAGGTTACACAGAATACACGTCCAACACAATAAAACCTATCTAACAACAGTAACGCCAAGTTCCCAAAGTAGGTATTGCAGGTCCACACAAAGGACAAACGCCGTTAATTTCCGGTGACTTAATGATTTGTGAATACCAGTGAAGCAGAATGTATATTTGAGTGGTTTTCTTTTACAAACTGACCGTTTAATTCCGGTAAAGACAAACGAAACAGCTCATTGGGACTTAGCAAAGGTGACCGCGACTTAATAGAGGTCAGAATTACAGTAATTAAAGGAAATGATTTTCGGAACTTTGAAAACTGACCGCTTAATACGGTGCCCTTGATATGTGCAGGTTCGACTGTATTTAGACAACAGCAAGACCGGTTTTTTTATTTATTTTTTTTTTCATTTTTTTTATTTTTTCTCTATAAATGAATGATTCACGATGAAATCCCTTTCCAAATGGAATAGAAATATGTCAAATAGATGCCAATGACCATATGAGCTCATAAGTTGCCCTTAGAAATCAAAACGTTTGGCGCAAAAGCAAACATGAACAAAATTTCAAAGGTTCGTATACTCGTTTTTACCGCAATTTTACATCAATGGATTTGTCGAAGGATCGGTTTCTCTTAACTTTGAATTTCTTTCAGACAAAAAAGTTAATATTTTTGGCTTTTATGTCTGTTTTGATGGCTCATTGATTTGCAGTTTTCGATAAAATAAAATAAAATCTAAGATAGCTGCCATGGCCACTTGGAAAGCGTTGCGTAATCTTTACTCGTATATTGACACGAGCTGCTATTGTGAACGTCAAAGGAAACACTAAAAGAAGTACTACTTATCCTTCATGTTAATGTTTCATGATCAGGTTTTACTCGTGTGTCATGAAGGGAAACGGAATCCAGTAGTCTACCTACAGGCAAACAGAAATTCTAGGGGACCAAAAAAATCGCCATCGTTTTCATTGCTTGGCAATCACTATTAGTCTCTTCATCCAGATTAAAAAACCCATCATCCTTAAAAGTAGCCGCATATCTTTGAGAAACCTGAGAAACAATATCGCCAGTTCTATATGTCTGAGATATGTCATTCTATTTACACTTCGTTTAGCCTTTAATGAAATACATTTCGATTCAGCTCAGTAATCGATTCCATGCCTCTTTTTTGTCTGGTTTCCGTACATTATTTCTGACACATCGTATATGAGGCAGAAGGCCATACGCCGTTTTGTATAATATTGCTCTGGAGTATATGGAATATAGGGTTTATCATATGACAAGAGTCAGAAGACCAACAAACCAAACAAAACGTGAAAGCCTGGCTGTACATGTTTCATTCAGTCGTGTTCAACGAATTGTCTGGAAATACAAGCTACGCCTTCTCTCGATTTCGACATTGTGTCTAATGTTTGCCGGCAATATAATATCTATAGTATTGACTTCGTTCACGACGGGTATTAATTTACAGTATCATGACCCAGCCCTGGGGCCCGTTTCTAGAAGCTCCCGGTAATTTAACCGGGCCATTAAGCTATTTTGTTTTCCATTCCAGATGGGAGTTTCAAAAGTTTTGAAAATTAAACAGTAAAGTCATCAGTTAAAGAAACAAAATGGACTTCATTAAAGATCAGAACACACCCTACTTTTCGTGAGATTTTGATTTCAAATTATGGTTTCGAGTCCGTCAAGTTACCGGGCCCCTGAACCAGTGACCCTATGATTTTCAATGTACTCGAAATTTTCTCGTTTATTTTAGAGGATAAGGGAAAATCGGATTACCGGGGGAAGAGACTTCGTAAAACGAATATTTATCGGGTACAACTTCAACCCACTTTTGAAGTGAGACGTGACATCTAGTTACAGCTATGGGTTGGTTTTAGATGAGTAAGAGACTAAATTCTATTCCCAGCATTAATAACCATCCTCAAAACAGGACGACATTTCCGTTGAAACTTAAAAGCTTTTACGCGCATTGTACACTCGGACCGGGCTTGAAGTTTTTAAGGAGAACGCACAGCAATCTTTTCAACCAATCAGAAGGGAGAATTTCCCTAATGCTTTATTTATATCGAAAAATCTACCTATCAATATCGCTGAAGCCATTAGTTTCACCGCCCTAGCTTATTTTGCATTAGCTTGCGATTAAGACAACAACAAAAAAAAATAAAGTCATAGCCATTGGTATTGCGGAGCAAATGCAGTCTAGAAATGAGATATGATCGATTCCGCAAGATTAGCACAACGTTTACATGGCGTCACTTTGCTGTCAGAAATGTTGTATCACCCTGATTTGTAATTTAACAACAGGATTTGTAATATCAACCGGATTTGTAATAAAAATCAACCGGATATGTAATAACAACAGGATTTGTAATTAAAATCAACCGGATATGTAATAAAATAGCTACTCGGATTTGTAATAAACTTTGAACCACATTTGCAATAACATACTTAACCGGATTTGTAAGAACCTATCAACAGGATTTGTAATAACACCGCAAAAGATGAGTCACATACCTTGATGTGCGTTTCCAATAAAATATCAATATCCTTCCCTCTCTTTTCTTTACGGTTGGAAATTTCTATAGGGACTCGTGAAGGGGGGGGGGGGGGTGTTGTGGGGTGGTTTGGGGGGTTCGAGGGGTCGAATTCGAATACGGAGTTCAAGATGAGCGGAGAAGTGAGGGGAGTGAGCGGCCGAAATAAAATTCTTGGTGGTTTTCTGCCTGCACCGCTTGCTAAGCTAAGTCTAACAACAATAACAAAAAGGTTTTCTAGTTTGTTATAATATAAGCAAACATGATATGTTTTGATATATAACGCAACATTAAAGCTGCAAACTCGGCGCACATATAAAGTCAGTTTTTATGTTCGGCGGATTCCTTGAGAGACCTCTGCCATGTTTCGACCCATTGCAGAGGTCTCTTTTGTCCAGTACGCTGAATACAAGGAAAAGAGGCCTCTGCTAGCAGGGAATAAAACTCGTCATTATGATTACGAATTACACAAATGCGAAATCTAGTACATCAAACACTGGCCAAAGTGGTACTCGAACTGGAACAAAAACATGGTGTAAAACGTTAACCGAGAGGCATTACTTTTCCCGTAGAAAAAAAATGTCAACAGTTAAACCTAATTGGGACCGCAGTGTAATGGCTTCCACTTAATGTGTCGGATGTAAAACCACCAGCGCAGTCCTGTAAAAACTAATTCGACCCTGAGTCCACTTCTTGCTACGTATCATATATTTTAGTTCCATCACAACACCGCTACTCTTACCATACTTTCGTATTAAGCTCATAACGCTGTTGTATCCGGGACAAACGCTTCCATCGAGGTATAATCGTGGAAGTGAACGCTGGTGTGGCATAACAATACGACGGAATCTCGAACACACGTTGTGCAATCAAGTCAATGCCCTAACAAACGATCCTCTGCTCAATCCAGAGAGTGAATGTTCAAGTAGGAGGTCAAATGGGTTCGAATCATCCTCAGCCCGATTCACTTCTTCCGCTCTACCACCATCACCCCTTTGTCCTTGGTCTTCATTCACACCCTCTCCTGCGTCTTTACCTCCTCTGTTGTCTCCACGGTTTCCACTGCTGTTTTCTACTCCACACTCTTCAACTCTTTCTCCCTGTCGGACTGCAACACTTTAGGAGGTCCAACTTCTATACAGAGATCGCCCAGTGCCTTGGAGACTACCTTGCTTGTTTTGTAGGTAAGTGGCCGTAGCCACTTGTATCTGCTAACTACATCTTGATTTGGCGGATCTAAAAAAAACAAACGATGTTTATTTAGCAGAGAAAACTAAGCCTTATTTCTAGAAATACACACCATTCACGGTAATTTTGAAAAGCAAGTAATCGCTATTATTGACTCTGCCATAGAAAACTCGAACTCGTGGTGTAATTGTTAAATAGCGCTCCGTTATCAAAAATATAAAAACGACTCCGTCTTACAGGATACTTGCTTGAACTGCACTCGCTCGAATTAGTCGGCCAATCGCTCTGTTCCGGAATTTGGCATTCACCATTTGATTTAGCTTGCTTCCAGACAATACACTCTGGACACGTTGATTGCTTATGCCTTCAAACCGCTGCCGAAGGCCATACTTCATATTTCCTGGCACCAACACCTTTGCAATGCATAAGCTCCTTTTTTATGTCATAACAAAGCGCACTTGCTTTCAGCACCTCTTTGCCACTGAAGCAAAGCAATTTCTTTCTGTTGACCGTTTGGACGCTAAATGCTTCCCTGTTTCTCCAAAACCTCACACACGCGGCTTTTTGTGCCTCACGCCCGACGAAACTTCGCAAGTCTCTCCGCAAATATTGTAAGACAGGAATCTTGTTTGAACTACTGGTATTAACCAGGAAGAATAACAAATGGCTCTTGGAAAAGCAAACACGTACTGATTGAAAAGGTTTCACGATTAAAAAAAAGAAGCAACGCATCGAAAACCTCATAATTTGAAAGAAGAAAATAAACAAATAAATAAATCAAACTCCTGTATTCTGGTGATTGTCGTAGTCCCTTCCCTTTAGTTTAATTGTTTTCAGTTTCTAAGTGCTGCCAAAGAATGATCTTTGCATGCAAATGATAATTTCGATGGTTAGAGAATCGCTGCAAGTTTCCTCCAAAACTTTCTGTTGACATAAATTTTACCAAAATCCCATTAAATGGTTTCTACAGTAGCTTCGATATGTGGCGAGTGCCTTCCGTTTTAGGTTCGATTGTCAGAGGTGATAACCCGGTGGGAGGGGTACTAAAAAAGGTTAGTACGGGGAGGCTCCGCCCCATGGTCCGACCCCTGACCCTTTTATATACCATTTTTAACAGAAAAGGTACCCCTTTCGTATACCTTCCATTGACAAATGGTACCCCTTTCGTATACCTTCCATTGACAAATGGTACCCCTTTCGTATACCTTCCATTGACAAATGGTACCCCTTTCGTATACCTTCCATTGACAAATGGTACCCCTTTCGTATACCTTCCATTGACAAATGGTACCCCTTTCATATACCTAAAATAGGAAGTCTTCTTGTCATTTTCATGTAGCTTCCAATAAATTTAAACAGCATAATCGTAAGGTATGTGTGTTCGAAATATTTTAATGAAAGGCCCTTTTAAATAACTAAATGACAGCTTTCACTACCCTTTCATATACTTAGCCTTGTGAAATCCCTACCCTTTCATATACTTGTATAGGCCATTATAGGGGGGGGGGGGGTTATAAATGTAGGCAGATATGTAGAATATGTTAACCCCAAACCCCCTCTCCTAACCTCCTCTGAAATTGGCGCCGTGTTAGACTCCTAACCTTCTGGAACATCCAAACCCTTCCATAAGTGGGAAAATAGAGGGTATGGATATCTTTAAGAAAATACATTGGATATGTGACTCACCTTTCGCATAATACTACAAATCCTGTTGAGAGGTTATTAGAAATCTGGTTAAGTGTGTTATTACATATCCGGTTGAAAGTTTATTACAAATCCGGTTAGTTATTTTATTACATATCCGGTTGATTTTAATTACAAATCCTGTTGTTATTACATATCCGGTTGATTTTTATTACAAATACGGTTGATATTACAAATCCTGTTGTTTATTACAAATCAGGGTGATACAAATCTTTCCGTGTGCTAACTCGAAACCGGTGGAATTAAACTTCCGAGGACAGGACCATTCAGCAATTCGAATGTCACATTTCTGCCGCTTCTAATGGCCCGTTCAAAGTGGTTGTCATAATTATTCACAACAAATAATTACTTTAACTCTTGACAGAAATTTAGAGCCATGAGAAAAAAAAAAACGTACCGCAGATGAACGGTATATCTGATAGAGCTAAACTTTGGGCCAACAAACCTAAGCTTCAAATGAAGAATGATCCTCGCAGTTGTGAACGGAATTTATGCAATTGCGAAAAGAAGCCTGAAAAAAAGAAAAAAAAAAACAGGTTTTCAACGGGATTTGAACCAATGGCCTCGAGATTACCGGTGCGGTGTCCCGACCAACTGAGCTATGAAGCCACCAACGTTGGGGGCAGATCAATGGCGGGTTCATATGTTCCCGTGAAAGAAAAGAGTGTGAACTATATATGAAATCAATGATATGTGAACTGCGGAAATGAAATCAAATGAAGAATGATCCATCACAACTGCGAGGATTATTTGATTTCATTTCCGAAGTTCACATATCATTGATTTCATATATCGTTCACACTCATTTCTTTCACGGGAACATATGAACCCACAATTGACCTGCTCCCAACGTCGGTGGCTTCATAGCTTAGTTGGTTGGGGCACCGAACCGGTAATCTCGAGGTCATGGATTCAAATCCCTTTGAAGTCCTGGGTTTTTTTCAGGTTTCTTTTCGCAATTGCATAAATTGCGTTCACAACTGCGAGAATCATTCTTCATTTGATTTCATTTCCGCAGTTGACATATCATTGATTTCATATATCGTTCACAAAACTAAGCTTGAAACAATTAATTTTCACTCAGAGTTTGCGTTATTGAGAAAATCTCTCTCGATGGTATACAACGAATATCACGATCTCCAAAACGTTGGAATGAGTACTTGCAGCAAAATGTCCCGGGTTATCTTAAGATTTTTTTCAAAATAAAATCAAGGTAGAAAATTGAATGAGTCCTTTATTTAAATGGCATGGTTTCTGGATACTCGTCTCCCTGGAAATCCGCTCATGTGACGGAGAGAAGTTAGACGTTCATATGGAAACGATAAAGCAATGTAATAATTTGTTTTTAGCGTTGATCGATCACCTGTCCTTTGCAGAGACGCATCATTTGTACATTATTGTATATTCGTGTCACGTCGGAAGAGCAACGGTGTCATCAGTGTCAATAGCATGATGATTCACCTGTGTGTCATTTCAAGGATATAAAATCACCAGTGATGACTCGAAGCAGCGGCTTCGGTTGAACGGATTGCTGTCGAGAGTTACACCATTAACTAAAGATAAAAAGATGCTGCTTCCATCTGTGAACAATACAACTGGACTGCCCTGCTTTTATCTTGATCGATTCCAACGCTTCCACCCTGGGCCGCTGAGTGTTCAGTACATTGTGAACGTTACCTTAAACGCTCTCTTGGCCGTGGCTTCTGCTCTGGGTAATGCAGTCATCCTTCACGCCCTGAGAAAGTCTGCCGCGCTTCGCCCACCGTCCCGCGCACTGCTTTACAGCCTGGCAGCTTCAGATCTCGGCGTGGGCTTCTTCGTTCAGCCATGTTACGTCGTGTACAAGACAGCCGAATTGATGAACAACCATCAGATGTACTGTATATTTGGAATTGGATTTCATTTGTTAGCCAACGTTTTCTCGGCAGTCTCGTTTCTAACCATAACCGCCATCGCTCTTGACCGACTGCTGGCCATTCACCTTGGAGCCAGTTACCAATCCACCGTTTCACTGTCGCGAGTCATTGCAGCAATCTTGACCATTTGGGGGCTAACCACCTTCTGGGTGTTCACTTGGATCACAGATATAAAGATTTATAAATTGTTCAACATCAGCGCTGTTAGTGTTTGCTTGTTCGTTTCTTCAATTTCATACATTTGGCTCTGGTACAGGCTTCGCAAACGGAAGCAAGCCATGGAGCGATGGACCACGGAAGGAGATCCCCCTACAAGAGGTTCGCCAAAGCTGAGAGCTCACAAGAGATCTGTGATCAACATGTTCTGCGTTTATATTCTATTACTCATCTGCTATGTACCGTATTTGTGTATGTTTTTTGTAATACACACTGCTAAGGTAAATCCTACCAATATTGCCGTTTTGAGGTATACGATAACGCTACTCTTCGCGAACTCAGCTCTTAATCCCTTCTTATATTGCTGGCGTATAAAGGAAATTAGAAAAGAAGTTCTTAAGATGATCGCAAAATGTTCTTGCAAGTGATGAACTGGGTTTAAACAGCAATTAAACATTCGCAGTAATTTAAAAAAAAGATTAAAAACTCCCTTTTTTCGGTCTATTGAGTATGTTATTCCAACAACTATATAGAAGGACACGAAATTTCATCTCATTATTATTATTATTATTATTATTATTATTATTATTATTATTATTTTAATTTATCTGATTGATCAGAATATTATTTAACACAGATCGATTTTGGTTCCAAATCGTCAACTTGAAAAGTAAAATTCTAATGGAAGACTATTTAATTTACACGCATTTGTAGAGAAATCGATTCTGTCTTCCAGATTCTATGATATCGATAGCTCATCTTTTCGGCTAGCATAAAGGCTGATAGATATCTTCTGTTAAATTGTCCATAAAAAAAATAGAGACAAATCACAGTTTTATCAGGAAAACGTCTACTACTAGCAATCATCTAAGAGATAAAATGAATCGGACAGTGCGGGTAGATTGAACGCCTTCTCTGTGACCCGAAATACACCAAAATTGAAAAGCAATACACTCACGTTCTCTTTTTACATTTTAAGGTTTAACGATTACGCTCGAATGCTCTACCAATCTGGGGCAACGTTTCTTTTACATCTTTTCCTTTTATATTTTTAACTGTAAATAAATATTGTACCAAATGTTTGGCAGATAGACTAGTAATTGATTTAAACGTAATAAATTTTTCTTTTTTACTTTAACGATATTCGTTTCAATTTTTGCCTCATTCAGAAACTGTACATTTTGTATGAAATAAATTTCAACTTTTTTCTCAAACATTTTAATCCTATTTGTGTGATAACGTTTCGTGACCGAGGAAACTATTTTTTTATTTTTTATTTTAATGAAAGCAGGCGTCGAGTTTGAAAAAGAGTCGTTTACATGTATTAAATTAATTTTCCCCTGATAACTCGCTAGCTGAAAGGAATTTATTTCATTAAACAAAACACCTCATGAAAAAATTCCGCCAAGTTGAAAAATAATAGGCTAAAAAGTGCTTCGTTTTAATTTCATAATGACAATGTGGATGACGATTATTGCTTTTATGGAGCAAAACATTATAAATATGGTGAACTGTAAACGTATTTCTCAATCACAAATCATAATATTAACTGTTTTGTTGATACGATGCTGCCTTAGATTTACAGAACAATATTATGAACCGTATTAAAAGCACATTTTGGGCACTTTAAATTCTGAAATGGAAAGGTAAGGCATATATTTCTGACAAGCTGTCACAAACTGCAATCACACAGCAGAAAATAATTTTCATGCCTTATTGCTAATCAACTGATAACACGTCAGAATTAACTAGCCCATGTAACTTATATGTCACCGTAAGGCTCTTTTCACGAAAACTGAACAGTATGTTTAGCTCCTGTTTAATTAAAAAATAGCTTACAGTTGTTATTGATGACTATCATTTTTTTTTCGTTTCTTTCTTTTCTCCTTTTGTTTTACTCTGGCCTTCTCTTGCGACTTTCCGACCCATTTCCACGTATATCCCCAGGGAAACGAATTGGCTATAGTTACGTTTTAAAAAGGGCGTTTCTCAATTGCATTCAGTGAGCCTCGCGAGACATATATCTGGCTGAAACATACGTCTGGTTGATATACCGGCTTATCTTCACGGCTTATTATATGAAGCATTAACAGTTAATTGGTATGGTGATACACTCCGATTCCACTGTACGTAAAGCTCAAATAATGACTGGGCTTTAATTAAGTCACTGGGTCTGTCTGGGGGGACTGGGGCTGGCATGCATAGCGAGTAGACGTGTTTTCGAGAGCTCCGCTCTGGTTATTGAGTTATTTTTTTGGCAGCCTGCATTTCTTGTATATGGAAACCATCCTTTCTTCTTTGAAACGTACAATATCAGAGAGAAGCAATTCAGATTCGTCTGGGTCAAGTTCTCCGCGGGAAAAGCGTTCAAAGAGTTTAGCCGAGGAAGACGAGGTTCTCCAAGCCTTAAGCATGGCCGGTAACGTTAGCGA
The DNA here is from genome assembly GCA_016490735.1 of Pachyseris speciosa. Classification (NCBI taxonomy): domain Eukaryota; kingdom Metazoa; phylum Cnidaria; class Anthozoa; order Scleractinia; family Pachyseridae; genus Pachyseris; species Pachyseris speciosa. The sequence goes on along the minus strand of JAEMWC010001352.1, from coordinate 167,784 downwards.
AAAACTCGATAAAATTCTTGGGGAACTTAAGAAACTGGAGAAACTCGATGCAATTGAGGCAACGTTGAAGGATTTAACAAGCAGATTGGGGAACGTCGAATCAACTATCGACAAGATGAAAGAAGACGCACGTGCTGTGGAAAGTTCGATCAAAGGTGTGGATGAGAGTCTTGCATATCTCAACAAAGAAGTTGAAGAGCTTCGTGGAACGGTAGAAGACAAGGATAAGCAAATAGAATATTTGCACACGCAACACCTTTATCTCGAATCGTACAGCAGGAGAGAAAATCTGAAATTTTTTGGCATACCGGAAAACGAAGCCAGCGCTTCGGAGGGGAAAGATGCGGTTGGCACAATTGATGTTTTGTGTGAGTTTCTTCATGATGTCCTTGGCTTTGGGGATCCAAAGAGAAATATGGAGTTTCAGCGAGTGCATCGGATCGGTAAATCCGTTCGTGGAAAGCCCAGGCCGATATTAGCCCGTTTTTTACGCTATCAAGATCGCGAGACAGTGCTTCGTGCTGGTTTTGAATTGAAAGACACTGAGTATATGATTTTGCAAGACTTCCCTCAGGAAATCATAGAGAGAAGGCGCAAGCAGATGCCCAAATTAAAGGAAGCTAAAAAAAGGGGCCAAAAAGTATCCTTGAGTAAATCGGAACCGGATAAACTCTATATTGATGGCAAGTTCATTTCTGCGTGAGGGTTTTATTATCTGTGACCTTTATTTGTTATAGCAAGGCTGTAAGGTGTTATCGTTTGGTTATTGTATATTATAACCATGCAGCGGAGGCTCTCTAGGAGAGATGTCGAATTACTTAATTAGTTCCATCCTCAAGGGCAGCGTTTAGGATATTTATCTTGCTGCTCTTTTAAGTTTTGTGTTTTTCAGTATTTCGTTGAAGTGTAATTTTTTCGTTTTTGCTTTTGTAGATGTTCTACTTTGCTTTTACTATGTTTTTCAAAGCTATTCTGGTGCGTTAATGAGGATATATTCTTTAAAGTTTGAAGGTGCCAAACTGACGCTTAACTTTTCCCACCTAATGAAGTTGTTTTTCCCTTCGGCGAAGTAGGGCGTAGTAACGTTGATTTTAGCCTTTTGTCACTAAATGCTCGAGGGATTCGTACTTTTGAAAAGCGGAAAGCAATTTTTAGTTGGCTTTTAAATTCTGGAGCCGATGTTTGTTTTCTGCAAGAAACCTACAGTACTCAAGAAGCCGAAAATATCTGGAGAAAACAGTGGAAAGGAAACATGTTCTTTTCACACGGTAGTAGCCATGGTCGAGGTGTACTTGTACTGGTAAGGGATAACTTAGACTTTCAACTACGATCTATCAAGGTTGATTCTCAAGGTCGCTATGTCTTCCTAGAGGTTTCCATTCAGGATTCACCATACTTTCTTTTAAATATTTACGCTCCAAACAAATGTAGTGAACAATGTACCTTTTTTAAAGAAATATCAGAAATTTTGAAAGCTGCTAGAACAGAACAGGATTACCCAATTATCGTCGGAGGCGATTTTAACGTCATACTTGACCCTGACTTAGATGGACGGGGCGGAAACAACAGAAAGAAAGACTCCGCAATATTAGTTGAAGATATGCACCTCGATTTCGATCTGGTTGATATTTGGCGTATTAGGAACCCCACTACATCACGATTTACTTGGCGCCAAAAAACTCCGGTTGTTCAGAGGCGTTTAGATTTTTGGCTTATAAGCGACAGTTTGCAGGATGAGATAATTTCAGCGGAGATTAAAACATCAATAAAAACTGACCATTCGGCAATAACCCTTTCAATTTGCGGCTTAGATGAAACTGAGAGAGGACCGAATTTCTGGAAATTCAATTCGAACTTAGTAAATGACTCGGACTACTGTGAACTTTTAACCACTGAATATGTGAATTGGTTAGAGGAATTTAAAGAGGTTCAGGATAAACGTGTTTTATGGGATTTAATTAAATACAAAATAAGACAGCGAACAATTACATACAGTAAAGGTAAAGCCCGTGAAAGAAGAGCAAAACTACAAAAGGTGGAGGATAAGCTGAAGGAATGTACAGAAAAATGTGATATTGATCCAAATAGTGGAAATCTCGAGGAACTGGAGTGCCTTCAAACAGAATATGATCAATTGTACGATTACATTACACAAGGGGCAATCTTTCGCTCTAGGGCAACTTGGTATAAAATGGGTGAAAAAAACAACAAATATTTTTTGAATTTAGAAAATTCAAACAAAACTAAAAGCAGTGTCCGTAAAATCTTAACAACTGATGGAGCATTAACTAGCGACCCAAAAAAGATTATGAATGAATTGGAATTATATTACTCTAATCTCTATGATGGTAGAAATTCCGCAGACACGCAGACTATTTCTTCGTTTATAAATGATCTCACCGATGTTCCATTCTTAGCCGAGGAGAAGAGGAACGTTTGCGAGGGTATCCTTAGATATGATGAATGCTATAATGTATTACAGACCTTCCAAAAGAATAAGTCGCCGGGGAACGATGGTTTAACAGCCGAGTTTTACTTAGCCTTTTGGCCCTTGCTTGGAAAGTTGGTAGTTGATAGTTTGAACTATGCTTTCGAATACGGTGAACTATCGAACTCACAGAAACAGGCCGTTATCACCTTAATTGAAAAGAAAGGAAAAGACAAAAGGTTGGTGAAGAATTGGCGTCCAATATCTCTTGTAAATGTTGATGCTAAATTGGCGTCTAAAACTTTGGCAAAGCGTTTGGAAAAGATACTTCCTGAAGTAATTCATTTTAATCAAAACGCGTTTGTAAAGGGGAGAACAATTTTTGATGCCGTCAGAACGATCGATGATGTGATTGAATATGCTAGGTACAAAGATATACCTGGGATTCTAGTAGCTATAGACTTTGAAAAAGCTTTCGACTCTCTCAATTTAAATTTTCTTTTAAGAGTATTACATGCATTTAACTTTGGTCCTTCTTTTATCCAGTGGATACGAGTCTTATATAACAACGCCTCAAGCTGTGTAATGAACAATGGTTTTACAACAGGACCTTTTGCACTAAGTAGGGGAGTAAGACAGGGAGATCCCCTCTCTCCCTACCTGTTTATAATAGCTTTGGAGACCTTAGCTATAAAGATAAGAGAAGATGATGGCATTAAGGGCATTACGATGCAAGATGAACCTGTTAAACTTTCCCTTTTCGCTGATGACATGACCTGCTTTATCAAAGATAGTAGTTCATATACAAACCTATTCGTTACGATGAAGACTTTAGGTGAATGTTCTGGTTTAAAAATAAATAATGAAAAAACCGAAGCCTTAGCTTTAGGAAATAGTAGTTCTCTTTGGGAGGGGTTTTCTGATATGCCAAATCTTTGTAACACTATTAAAATTCTAGGCGTCTACTTTGGCTATGACGCTAAACAAAGAGATGAATTGAATTTTAGGAATACTTTGAAATCACTTAAGAAGACGATCAATTTTTGGAAATGGCGTGGTCTTTCTCTCTTAGGTAGAATACAAATTATAAAAACCTTTGCCATCCCTAAGTTTATGTTTAGAGCGTCGGTGTTGCCAATTTCTAAAGACCTTATCAAAGAGGCCGACTTGCTTTTTTACTATTTTATTTGGAATGGGAAAGATAAAGTAAAACGGAATGTGATGATTTCGGAAGTTGAGAAGGGTGGCTTAAATATGCTCGATATTGATTCTATGGTTCGTGCCAGACGAGTGACATGTATAAAAAAATATTTGGAAGACTATAAAAGTCCGTGGAAAGCTTTTTTAAATGAGATTCTTATCCCCGTTGGTGGGAAGCTCATATTGCATTGTAATTTTGATACTTCTAAATTAAGAATTTATCTACCAAGTTTCTACAAGCAATGTCTCGATGCGTGGTCAGAAGTAAATGCAAAAACACCCAGCTCGTTACATGAAAGTTATTTGGAATAACAAGCTTCTCTGCATTAATAAGAAATCTGTGTATCGTAGAGATATTGCAGATTTAGGGTTTTTAAAAATTTGCGATTTATTTTCAACTAAAGAAAATCTCAATCCTGAGCAAGGTTTCTTCATTATGGGTATTATTAACTCTATGCCTGCCAGTTGGCGCTTGACAATTAAAAGGGCAACTACTGCACCAGTGATTGATCCACTTCCGGATTCACCTGCTATCCTAATACGTAACAATTTGGTTCCAATTCTTGATGCTTCCTCAAAGCAAATCTACCGGCTTTTCCTGGAGAAAAAAGAAACAACGCCTACTGCTAAAGTAAAGTTAGCTGCAAAGTATTCAAACATTGATATTGATTGGAAAAGTGTTTATTCGCTATCTTTTCGCACAACATTAGAATCTAAACTTAGAGAATTTCAATTTAAAATTTTAAACCGTATTGTCTTTACAAACGAAAAACTGTTTCGTTTCGGCATGGCTGAGTCGCCATCCTGTGCTTTCTGCCAAACAGAGGTTGAATCCGTGGAGCATTTACTCTTTTCCTGTAGAGTATCATCTAGTTTTTGGAAACATGTCTTGTCCTGGTTACGCGATAATAACATCTCTGTTGATAACCTTAAAGAGGAGGATGTCATTTTTGGTAAGTTCGATATTGCAGAAGATTTTCTCCTGTTTAACCATATTTTGCTTCTGGGTAAGTTTTATATTTACTCTCGGAAATACCAGAATAGTATACCTTCTCTTCAAGGTTTTATAGCCAGGACAAGGCGTATTTACAACATCGAACTCCATATTGCCAGGAAAAGAGACAAATTAAACAATCATTTTAGAAAGTGGGAAAAGTTAATAAGCGCTTTTACGAATAAGTGATGTTATGATTAATTAAAGTGATGTCATTGTAATTTACATACTAAGTAACTGTATTGCTGTAATAGCTTTATTTAGCTTTGTATTCTTTTGTTTGTACTATATATAGGTGTGTGTGTGTGTGTGTGTGCGTGCGTGCGTGCGTGCGTGTGGGTCTGCTTTTCTCTTTCTTAATTTTTATTTTGTATGTAAACGAAAGAAATGCTTTAATTAAAAAATATAAAAAAAAAAAAAAGTTAATTGGTATGGTGATACACTACGATTCCACTGTACGTAAAGTTCAAATAAAGACTGGGCTTTAATTAAGTCACTGGGTCTGAAGTAAATCTAATTCAATTCCTGTTCTGTAAAAAGTTACATTTAATTGAATATTTACGGCAACGCCTGGTAGTTTTAGCCGACTTTCGCGCCATCGGTGTAATGACGTCTTCCAATGTAAATTTCTTTTGTCGAAGAAGGAGGAAAAATGTCCGAATAGCTATCAGTGCTGCCGCAGACAGTTTGAATATTTGGATGGTTAATGGCAAATGAAGAAAGAAGAAATGCACTAATTGAAACTTTCTAATTTCTGAATTCAGCATTCAACAGCGAACAAATAAAAACCCGAGCATTTTAATACGTGCATGTAGTGATCATTTGTTCAGTGGACCGGACAGAACTCGAGAAAGTATGTACGACGAGGATAAACTCCTTCGGAAATTTGACGAAAAAACAAGGCTACTTTGCTCTTCCTCGCCACCAAAATTTTATTGTAGTGGACATAACAACTCTAACATGTGAGAAAAAAGTCGCTATACCAGCTAAACGGCTCTACCTCGGTGTAAGAACCTGTGAAACTCGCGCATGACGAACAAAAGAAAACGAATTATTCTAAACAATTAATAGCGTGTAGCAAAACAATAGCACGTAAAACAAAGACAACCAAGTCAGATTCTTACACCGAGGTAAACCCAACTTACACGTAACGGGGTGGATTATAATCAATTTCTATGAGGGAGAAACATAAAGTATAGGGCGTGCGGAAATCAGCCTCATATTTGCTATTTTCCGGGTTGGTAACAGCCCTGGTGCGCGTTTCTCAAAACTCCCGAAAACGTTTCGGACCCCAGAAAAAATATTCATTTGCACTAGCCTCAATACCAGAAATTCTATTTTTTAAATATTTTTTAGTAATCTTTTAAGAAAACGCGATAAAATTAAGAAATGCGTTGGACTAGGTTCCTCCAAAGCGGCTACTGGCAATCGACAGAAACCGACCGGAGTTTTGAGAAACGCACTCCAGGGCCACAGATGGCGATGGTTAAGACAAATTGCCTTGCGAAAAATGTCGTGCGCTTCCTGATATGAAGTAACCTTTCACGCAGCCGTTTTTTTAGAGTCGTATTTCACTTCCTTTGCGCTAAGGAAGTGAAATACGACTCCCTTAACAACGACCGCCTGGGAGGCTAGGTGTCAAGCAACTGAAGACAATTATGAACCGCCTGCGTTTGCTCTGTTGTCAAGGATGCACTCAGTGTTTTTCTCGCGAGTTTTTGTAATCGAACATTTTGTTTTATCTCAATAGAATCTGGACCCAAATGTACCATTGCCTATGATATTTTTAGAACAGATCGTCTTTTTAAAAAGTCGGCAGGCCTCTATTTTCACATTTTTACTCGTACGTGTTAAAGCAAAACTCATTATGAACCGCCTACGTTTGGCGCCTCTGACAAGAATTTCCTTAACGTCTTACTCTTTATATATGTTGTTTTATCTGAACCGTATTTGGAGCCCAAGACATCATTACCATATTACATATCTCTTTAACCTTCATTGCAGTCTTGACCACAAAACGGTGGTGTCATTTCTGGGTGATGGAATAACTGCATTTTTCAGCTTCACTCTACGACAATACTTATACAGGCGCCGCAGCAAGTTGAGAAAAAAAAAACATTTTTTAACATCTGAAACATCAGCTGATGTTTTTATGCGGAAAGAAACGGAAAGAAAGGTGTTTATTGAATTCTTAAGAGGACTTTCATGCCCTTCAGGTACTGGTTTAAATCCTTTGTGAGGCGTCCGGCTGATTAATTACCTGGCAAATAATTGTTAGGTTAACTGAGAAAGCTCGCTGTTATGTTAGGAACATTTTGCTATCAATAAAATTTAACAAATAAATGCCCGTATTGTTACCATTAGACATTAAAAGGAAACAAAATACTAAGTAAACGGTCGAGAAAGAAACTTCTTTAAAAAACAAAAAAGGGAAAATTAATCCCTCCCTACTAGTCGAACGCCAAAACTGTGAAGGTAAAAGGTAAGATTTAATCTGTACGCGTATGCGCGTGTGTATATACTAGTTATGCAACGCTTTCGAGTGGTATACCGTGGATTATTCCACCAGCCACTTGTATGTTTTTTTTCTTGTTGCTCCTCCAGCAACAGGAAAAGAACGTTAATGCAGACAGTGAGGCCATCAACGCCCTCAAGCAGAAATTAACCACCATGATTCCTGACCAAACCAAACGTGAGCAAGCAGAAAAAAGAATCCTGTCAGCTACGAGCAGATCCAACTTCAGAGCATCTAAACACAGACGTGCCAATAAGCAGCAGAATAAGGCTGACGACATTAATGATTTGAAAGCCAAGATCAGCGAACTTACAACTCTTGTAAATGCTTTTTCCAAACCTGAAAATAAAAAAGAAAGAGTTGCAATGTACTCAAATGTGTGGTTCTCTGCCTCTCCTCGCGCCAAACCCGTGCGAACCCAGACCCGCCATCAGTCAAAAGCGATCTACTAAGCGCAAAGCCTCTAGAAATCAGTACAAAAACAAACTCAAGACTACTAACGAGAAATTCATTAAAAATATGTCCAATACAAACCTTACTGACCAAGAAATAGCTTTGCTTGCAAAACGCCTCAAATTTATACCAACTCCTGAAAAACCGGCTTCACAAAAAAATCTCATTAGAGATTTCAATTCCTTTGCTCGCTCTATGCGTTTGAAATATAATTTTGCTGATTCTAAAAGCAATCTACATCCGTTCTACGTCAGATCTAACTGGCAACCGCCACCACAACCATCAGTGGCTCTAGAAAATTACCTTGAACTGACAAAACTTGAGATTGCTAATATCACTTTTACCGATGTAAAAGACAATTTATCAGCAAATCAAAGACGAGCTCTTAAAACGCTTAAAACTAACAGCGAGATAAACCTTTAAAAAGCCGACAAAGGGACTACTACAGTTGTTATGAATACAACTCAAAAAATCGAAGAAGGTTTAGAATAAGTCTCCAACGAGAAATTCTATACACCTCTCGAAGAACCCATAGTATCCCAAACAGCCGCTAAAGTCAAAACAATAGTCAACAAATTGTTCGCTAACGAAGATATTGACAAAATGACCTACAAGTTGATCAATTCAGGCCAAAACCCACAAAGAATACCAGAATTCTACACGCTGACCAAAATACATAAACCTACTCCAGTCGGCAGACCTATTGTCTCTGGTAGCGGTGGTCCAACAGAACGAATTTCAAGTTTTGTTGATTCACTTTTACAACCAATCGCTAAAAAGCAAGAGTCATATATCAAAGACACCACTCATTTCATAAACTTCATTGAAAATACTCCACTTCCAGATAACGCGATTCTAGTTTCACTAGATGTGTGTTCACTCTACACCAACATCCCCCAAGAAGAGGGAATCAATGTTGTCTGTCAATATTACGAAGAGCATTACCAGTCAAAACAATCTATCCCAACAACACACTTGGGAGAACTCCTGAGACTGATCCTTAAAGAAAACTCTTTTAAGTTTAATGACAAACATTTCTTACAAACACACGGCATCGCTATGGGTACCAAAATGGGAGTGGCTTTCGCAGTCATATTCATGGCTCACATCGAAAAAGAGCTACTAGCAGCTAGCCCACAAAAACCTATCTTATGGAACAGGTTTATAGATGACATTTTTTCAGTGTGGACCTTGCCCGAAAAAGAAATCAGCAAATTCGTTGATTTCGCCAATTCATTCCACGCCACGATCAAATTCACTCACGAAATGTCATCAGAAAAAATTGTTTTCCTTCACACTGAAGTTTTCAAAGGACCACGCTTCGCTGACAACAAAACTTTGGATGTTCAAACACATTACAAGCCCACAGAAACGTTTCAATACACGCACTTCTCTTCAAGTCACCCTCTCAGTGTTAAGAAGGGTTTTATTAAAGGAGAAACTTTGCGTTTACTGAGAAGTAACTCGGTTAAAGAAATTTTCGAGTTACGAAAGCTAGAATTTCTAACTCGTCTACTCGAGCGAGGCTACCCGAGGGAACTCGCGGAAAATATTCTAGCCGAAGTAAAATTCTCATCAGACACGAAACGAGGCTCTACAAAACAAAACAAAAACATCCAGAACTGTTTTGCCTTTCATCACGACTTTCAACCCAGCTACGCCTAACCTAAAAAAGGTTCTTATGAAACATTGGCACCTTATAACTGAGAGCAATAGACTCGGTCAAATATATTCTAAACCTCCAATTGTCGCCTACATGAAGGACGACAAGTCTCTTAAAGACCTTCTGGTCAGAGCTAAAATTCATTCGCACATTTAACAACAACATCTCGGAGTTATAAACGGTAAGGGTCAAGTGACAATATCACAAAACTTCAAATCAATCGAAAACTAGTGCAGTTGGGTGCACTGTTATAGGTAAACACAATGTTTCTCTCAGGAAATTATCTTGACGGTTCTTTGCTCACAAGTGGGTAAAATTACTTTCTCAAGCGAGTCTTAATGAATACTATGAAATGGCAGTCGAAATGATTTTATTTGAATTCATTATGTCAAGAGCTTACAAACCATGCTGATTAAAAGAATGACGTCATTGGGTTGGTAAAGCAATTATTGTTTTTTCATGTTTCTTATATATCATGATTTCCCTAGTGCGGTGTACTTCCATGTTCACTATGTTTTGATGAAGATTAAGTTTTCAAGCGAATTTTAATCTATTTACAGGAAATCCCCTACGTTGACTTAAGAGTGATCAAAGTCAATAAAAGGATGGTTCAAGGTATCAAACCTTGGTCAGGTCAAATTAAACTATTCCAATTTTATGTCATTGTGCCTGTTGACTGATCGTTGCCCGAAAAAGTGTCACATGCAATAAAAATGTGCCGAGATAAATTGCCCCCGGGGGGTGGGGATGTTACTTGGGTCAATATCTGCTGGGTATGTGCCACTAGCCTCTCAGAACCCCTACCCCCTACCCAATTATAGTCTATTTTGTGGCCGATTATAGATCCCACCTTAGTCACTTTTGGGCAAATGTAATTTTCGTGATACCAGCTTAGTCAGCTACTTTTTATGCATCTATCTTATAAAAACTTTTAAGGGGGAAATCAAGGTCACGTCACCAGGACTTGTGACAGCATCAGACAAAAGTCATACCCAACCTTTACTCAAAACAAGGGTTTAAGCTAGGATTGCAGTACCATTGTTGAGATATATGGTTAGGGCTACGTTCTGGGTCTTGGAGCGAGGGTTCTTGCTAGGGTCAGAGTTTGGACGTAAATAAATCACGTGACAGACTCCCAGCACACTTTGGCACTATGGGATAAATGCTTCCTCTCCTCTATCTATCCGAAGCCAAAAATAATTTTCGATCAACTTGAAATTTCAAGATAGCCACCCCTCTTACACTGGTTTCGTCATTTCTTACAACGTTAGGCATTTTGGGGCTCATGCTAGCCACCCTCCCTCTCTAGTTCAAATTTTCAAAACTTAAATCTCTAGAAATCTTTGAAAACAATGCTCGTAGCAATCTTGTTTACCGATTGGCATGGTTTCTGAGTTGAAATAAACAAGTGGCTGACAAACAGCATCTTTGCTTAAGTAACTCATCCCTAAATGAATTGACACATTTGTTACAGTGAATGTCGAGAACACTTTACTTTTCACCTATAGTGCAAATTCCCGAAAATGTGCGATCACATTCTGGTAACTCCATTGAAAATGCAACCCCATTATAGTCAATCCAGTCCTGAAAATGCGACCCCATCCAGCGGCACATCTTCATTAGCCCATTACTAGGAAGTACCCCCCTCCCCTCCCCCCCGGACAACTTGAAGGTGAGTAGACACAGTATTTTTAAAACATCCTCAACAGGGAATTTAGAAATCGCGTTACTGCGGCAGTAAATTTAATTCATTAAGTTTGATACATGTCTAACTAATGACATCACGTGACGTTACATTGTCTATGACGTAACAAAACACTTGTTAAAAATGGCGAACGTTTCGGCCACGTCTAACATTTTAACAATAATTGTCAGAAAATTGTTGTGTAACGAGGCTGCTCTACTTTGTACTGTGACTTGTACTGAGTACTATCAACCAAAGATATGCTAACGAGGCTGGTTTTTGAAGAGTACTAAGATGTAGAAGATGGAAACCCAAAGAGATTGTGTTGCGAACTTAACGTTTACGGCCCCTAAACATATTTCTTATTTACAGATAACGGACGAAAATTGTATTCAGTTTTATAATTTCCTTTTTCAGCAAAAGATTGTAAAAGCCACGCGGACTCAAGAATAAAAAGCAGAATCTGTTTTATAATCAATAAAGGTTGGCCGCTTAACAAATACAGGTTACACAGAATACACGTCCAACACAATAAAACCTATCTAACAAAACAGTAACGCCAAGTTCTCAAAGTAGGTATTGCAGGTCCACACAAAGGACAAACGCCGTTAATTTCCGGTGACATAATGATTTGTGAATACCAGTGAAGCAGAATGTATATTTGAGTGGTTTTCTTTTACAAACTGACCGTTTAATACCGGTAAAGACAAACGAAACAGCTCATTGGGACTTAGCAAAGGTGACCGCGACTTAATAGAGGTCAGAATTACAGTAATTAAAGGAAACGATTTTCGGAACTTTGAAAAAACATGAACAAAATTTCAAAGGTTCGTATATTCGTTTTTACCGCAATTTTACATCAATGGATTTGTCGAAGGATCGGTTTGTCTTAACTTTGAATTTCTTTCAGACAAAACAAGCTAATATTTTTGGCTTTTATGTCTGTTTAGATGGCTCATTGATTTGCAGTTTTCGATAAAATAAAATAAAATCTAAGATGACTGCCATGACCACTTGAAAAGCGCTGCGTAATCTTTACTCGTATATTGACGCGAGCTGCTATTGTGAACGTCAAAGGAAACACTACAGAAGTACTACTTATCCTTCATGTTAATTTTTCATGATCAGGTTTTACTCGTGTGTCATCAAGGGGAACGGAATCCAGTAGTCTACCTACAGGCAAACAGAAATTCTACGGGACCAAAAAAATCGCCATCGTTTTCATTGCTTAGCAATCACTATTAGTCTCTTCGTCCAGATTAAAAAACCCATCATCCTTAAAAGTAGCCGCATATCTTTAAGAAACCTGATAAACAATATCGCCAGTTCTATATGTTTGAGATATGTTATTCTATTTACACTTCCTTCAGCCTCTAATGAAATACATTTTGATTCAGCTCAGTAATCGATTCCATGCCTCTTTTTTGTCCGGTTTCCGTACGTTATTTCTGACACGTCGTGTATGAGGCAGACGGCTATACGCCGTTTTGTATAATACTGCTCTGGAGTATATGGAATATAGGGTTTATCATATGACAAGAGTCAGAAGACCAACAAACCAAACAAAACGTGAAAGCCTGGCTGTACATGTTTCATTCAGTCGTGTTCAACGAATTGTCTGGAAATACAAGCTACGCCTTCTGTCGATTTCGACATTGTGTCTTAAAGTATATGTCTTAATGTTTGCCGGCAATATAATATATATAGTATTGACTTCGTTGACGGCAGGTATTAATTTACAGTATCATGAACCAGCCCTGGGGCCCGTTTCTCGAAGCTCCCGGTAATTTAACCGGGCCGTTAAGCTATTTTGTTTTCCATTCCAGATGGGAGTTTCAAACGTTTTGAAAATTAAACAGTAAAGTTATCAGTTAAAGAAACAAAATGGACTTCATTAGAGATCAGAACACACCCTACTTTTCTTGAGATTTTGATTTCAAATCATGGTTTCGAGTCCGTCAAGTTACCGCGCCCCTGAACCAGTGACCCTATGACTTTGAATCTACTCGAAATTTTCGCGTTTATTTTAGAGGATAAGGGAAAATCGGATTACAGGGGGAAGAGACTTCGATTGTAAAACGAATATTTATCGGGTACAATTTCAACCCACATATATATAATGTTACTTTTGATGGGAGACGTGACATCTAGTTACAGCTATGGATTGGTTTTAGATGAGTAAGAGACTAAATTCGATTCCCAGCATTAACAACCATCCTCAAAACAGGACGACATTTCCGTTCAAGCTTAAAAGCTTTTACGCGCATTGTACACTCGGACGGCTTGAAATTTTTAAAGAGAACGCACAGCAATCTTTGCAACCAATCAGAAGGGAGAATTTCCCTAATGCTTTATTTATATCTAAAAATCTACATATCAATATCGCTGAAGCCATTAGTTTCACCGCCCTAGCTTATTTTGCATTAGAATCGACAGTATAATGGCTTGCGATTAAGACAACAACAAAAAAGAATTAAGTCATAGCCATTGGTATTGTGGAGCAAATGCAGTCTCGAAACGAGATATGATCGATTCCGCAAGATTGGCACAACGTTTACATAGCGTCACTTTGCTGTCAGAAATGTTTCCGTGTGGTAACTCGAAACCGGCGGAATTAAACTTCCGAGGAGAGGACCATTTAGCAATTCAAATGGCACATTTCTGCTGCTTCTAATAACCCGTTCAAAGTGGTTGTCATAATTATTCACAACAAACAATTACTTTAACTCTGGACAGAAATTTAGAGCCATGAGAAAAAAAAAACGTACCGCAGATAACAGGTATATCTGATAGAGCTAAACTTTGGGCCAACAAAACTAAGCTTCAAATGAAGAATGATCCTCGCAGTTGTGAACGCAATTTATGCAATTGCGAAAAGATGTCTGAAGAAAAAACCAGGACTTTAACGGGATTTGAACCCATGGCCTCGAGATTACCGGTGCGGTGCCCCAACCAACTGACCTATGAAGCCAACGACGTTGGGAGCAGGTCAATGGCGGGTTCATATGTTCCCGTGAAAGAAATGAGTATGAACCATATATGAAATTAATAATATGTGAACTGCGGAAATGAAATCAAATGAAGAATGATCACAACTGCGAGGATCATTTGATTTCAATTCCGCAAAATGTCCCGGGTTATCTTAAGATTATTTTCAAAATAAAATCAAGATAGAAATTTGAATGAGTCCTTTATTTAAACTGCATGGTTTCTGGATACTCATCTCCCTGGAAATCCGCTCGTGTGACGAGAAGTTAGACGTTCATAAGGAAACGATCTAGCGATGTAATAATTTGTTTTTGGCGTTGATTGATCACCTGTCCTTTGCAGTGACGCATTATTTGTACATTACTGTATAGTCGTGTCACGTCGGAAGAGCAACGGTGTCATCAGTATCAATAGCATGATGATTCACCTGTGAGTCATTTCAAGGATATAAAATCACCAGTGATGACTCGAAGCAGCGGCTTCGGTTGAATGGATTGCTGTCGAGAGTTACACCATTAAGATAGAAAGATGCTGCTTCCATCTGTGAACAATACAACTGGACTGCCCTGCTTTTATCTTGATCGATTGCAACGCTTCCACCCTGGCCCGCTGAGTGTTCAGAACATTATGAACGTTACCTTAAACGCTCTCTTGGCCGTGGCTTCTGTTCTGAGTATTGCAGTCATCCTTCACGCCCTGAGAAAGTCTGCCGCGCTTCGCCCACCGTCCCGCGCCCTGCTTTACAGCCTGGCAGCTTCAGATCTCGGCGTGGGCTTCTTCGTTCAGCCATGCTACGTCGTGTACAAGACAGCCGAATTGATGAACAGCCATCGGATGTACTGTATATTTGGAATTGGATTTCATTTGTCAGCCAACGTTTTCTCGGCAGTCTCGTTTCTAGCAATAACCGCCATCGCTCTTGACCGACTGCTGGCCATTCACCTTGGAGCCAGTTACCAATCCACCGTTTCATTGTCGCGAGTCATTGCAGCAATCTTGACCATTTGGGGGCTAACCACCTTTTGGGTGTTCACTTGGATCACAGATATAAAGATTTATAAATTGTTTAACATCAGCGCTGTTAGTGTTTGCTTGTTCGTTTCTTCAATTTTATACATTTGTCTCTGGTACAGGCTTCGCAAACTGAAGCAAGCCATGGAGCGATGGACCACGGAAGGAGATCCCCCTACAAGAGGTTCGCCAAAGCTGAGAGCGCACAAGAGATCTGTGATCAACATGTTCTGCGTTTATATTCTATTGCTCGTCTGCTATGTACCATATTTGTGTATGTTTTTTGTAATACACACTGCTAAGGTAAATCCTACCATAATTGCCGTTTTGAGTTATACGATAACGCTAGTCTTCGCGAACTCAGCTCTTAATCCCTTCTTATATTGCTGGCGGATAAAAGAAATTAGAAAAGAAGTTCTTAAGATGATCGTAAAATGTTCTCGCAAGTGATGAACTGGATTTAAACGGCAATTAAACATTCGCAATAATTTGAATCGTCGACAAAGAAAAAGATTAAAAACACCCTTCTTTCGGTCTATTGAGTATGTTATTCCAACAACTATAGAAGGACACGAAATTTCATCTTATTATTATTATTATTATTATTATTATTATTATTATTATTATTATTATTAATTTATCTGATGGATCAGAATATTATTTAACACAGATCGATTTGGGTTCCAAATCGTCAACTCGAAAAGTAAAATTCTAATGGAAGACTATTTAATTTACTCGCATTTGTAGAGAAATCGATTCTGTCTTCCAGATTCTATGATATCGATAGCTCATCTTTACGGCTAGCATAAAGGCTGATAGATATCTTCCGTTAAATTGTCCATTAAAAAAATAGAGACAAATTACAGCTTTATCAGGAAAACTTCTACTACTAGCAATCATCTAAGAGATAAAATGAATCGGACAGTGCGGGGTAGCTTGAACGCCTTCTCCGTGACCCGAAATACACCAAAATTGAAAAGCAATACACTCACGTTCTCTTTTTACATTCTAAGGTTTAACGATTACGCTCGAATGCTCTACCAATCTGGGGAAACGTTTCTTTTACATTTTTTCCTTTTACATTTTAAACTGTAAATAAATATTGTACCAAATGTTTGGCAGATAGACTAGTAATTGATTTAAACGTCATACTATTTTGTTTTTTAATTTAACGATGTTCGTTTCAATTTTTGCCTCATTCAGAAACTGTACATTTTGTATTAAATAAATTTCAACTTTTTTCTCAAACAATTTAATTCTATTTGTGTGATAACATTTCGTGGCCGAGGAAACTACTTTTTTTTTAATTTTAATGAAAGCAGGCGTCGAGTTTGAAAAAGAGTCGTTTACATGTATTAAATTAATTTTCCCCTGATAACTTGCTAGCTGAAAGGAATTTATTTCATTAAACAAAACGCCTCATGAAAAAAATTCCTCCAAGTTGGAAAATAATAGTGTGAAAAGAGATTCGTTTTAATTTCATTATGACAATGTGGATGAAGATTATTGCTTTTATGGAGCAAAACATTATAAATATGGTGAACTGTAACTGTAACTGTATTTCTCAATCACAAATCATAATATTAACTGTTTTGTTGATACAATGCTGCCTTAGATCTACAGAACAATATTATGAACCGTAAAAGAAGCACATTTTGGGCACTTTAAATTCTGAAATGGAAAGGTAAGGCATATATTTCTGACAAGCTGTCACAAACTGCAATGACACAGATAGAAATAATTTGCATGCCTTATTGCTAATCAACTGATAAGACGTCAGAATTAACTAGCCCATGTAACTTATATGTCACCCGAGGCTCTGTTCACGAAAACTGTACAGTATGTTTAGCTCGTATTTAATTAAAAAATTGCTTACAGTATGTTGTTATTGATGACTATCATTTAGTTGATGTGACCGTTTTTTTGTTTTTTTTTTTGTTTTTGTTTTTGTTTTTGTTTTTTTGTTTTTGTTTTTGTTTTTTTTTTTTTTTTGTTTGTTTGTTTGTTTGTTTTTTCGTTTCTTTCTTTTCTCCTTTTGTTTTACTCTGGCCTTCTCTTGCGACTTTCCGACACATTTCACGCATATCCCCCGGGAAACGAATTGGCTATATTTACTTTGTAAAATGGGCGTTTCTCAACTGCATTCAGTGAGCCTTGCGAGACATATATCTGGCTGAAACATACGTCTGGTTGATATACCGGCTTAATCTTCACGGCTTATTAGATGAAGCATCAACAGTTAATTGGTATGGTGATACACTCCGATTCCACCGTATCTAAAGCTCAAATAATGACTGGGCTTTAATTAAGTCACTGGGTCTGAAGTAAATCTAATTCAATTCCTGTTCTGTAAAAAGTTACATTTAATTGAATATTTACGGCAACGCCTTGTAGTTTTAGCCGACTTTCGCGCCATCGGTGTAATAACGTCTTCCAATGCAAATTTCTTTTGTCGAAGAAGGAGGAAAAATGTCCGAATAGCTATCAGTGCTGCCGCAGACAGTTTGAATATTTGGATGGTTAATGGCAAATGAAGAAAGAAGAAATGCACTAATTGAAACCTTCTAATTTCTGAATTCAGCATTCAACAGCGAACAAATAAAAATCCGAGCATTTTAATACGTGCATGTAGTGATCATTTGTTCAGTGGACCTGACAGAACTCGAGAAAGTATGTACGACGAGGATAAACTCCTTCGGAAATTTGACGAAAAAACAAGGCTACTTTGCTCTTCCTCGCCACCAAAATTTTATTGTAGTGGACATAACAACTCTAACATGTGAGAAAAAAGTCGCTATACCAGCTAAACGGCTCTACCTCGGTGTAAGAACCTGTGAAACTCGCGCATGACGAACAAAAGAAAACGAATTATTCTAAACAATTAATACCGTGTAGCAAAACAATAGCACGTAAAACAAAGAAAACCAAGTCAGATTCTTACACCGAGGTAAACCCAACTTACACGTAACGGGGTGGATTAGAATTAATTTCTATGAGGGAGAAACATAAAGTATAGGGCGTGCGGAAATCAGCCTCATATTTGCCATTTGTCGGGTTGGTAACAGCCCTGGTACGCGTTTCTCAAAACTCCCGAAAACGTTTCGGACCCCAGAAAAAATATTCATTTGCACTAGCCTCAATACCAGAAATTCTATTTTTTAAATATATTTTAGTAATCTTTTAAGAAAACGCGATAAAATTAAGAAATCCGTTGGGCTAGGTTCCTCCAAAGCGGCTACTGGCAATCGACAGAAACCGACCGGAGTTTTGAGAAACGCACTCCAGGGCCACAGATGGCGAGGGTTAAGACAAATTGCCTTGTGAAAAATGTCGTGCGCTTCCTGATATGAAGTAACCTTTCACGCAGCCGTTTTTTAGAGTCGTATTTCACTTCCTTTGCGCTAAGGAAGTGAAATACGACTCCCTTAACAACGACCGCCTGGGAGGCTAGGTGTCAAGCAACTGAAGACAATTATGAACCGCCTGCGTTTGCTCTGTTGTCAAGGATGCACTCAGTGTTTTTCTCGCGAGTTTTTGTAATCGAACATTTTGTTTTATCTCAATAGAATCTGGACCCCAATGTACCATTGCCTATGATATTTTTAGAACAGATCGTCTTTTTAAAAAGTCGGCAGGCCTCTATTTTCACATTTTTACTGGTACGTGTTAAAGCAAAAGTCATTATGAACCGCCTACGTTTGGCGCCTCTGAATTTCCTTAACGTCTTACTCTTTATATATGTTGTTTTACCTGAACCGTATTTGGAGCCCAAGACATCATTACCATAATACATATCTCTTTAACCTTCATTGCAGTCTTGACCACAAAACGGTGGTGTCATTTCTGGGTGATGGAATAACTGCATTTTTCAGCTTCACTCTACGACAATACTTAAACAGGCGCCGGAGCAAGTTGAAAAAAAAAACATTTTTTAACATCTGAAACATCAGTTGATGTTTGTATGCGGAAAGAAACGGAAAGAAAGGTGTTAACTGAATTCTTAAGAGGACTTTAATTCCCTTCAGGTACTGGTTTAAATCCTTTGTGAGGCGTCCGGCTGATTAATTACCTGGCTAATAATTGTTAGGTTAACTGAGAAAGCTCGCTGTTATGTTAGCAACATTTTGCTATCAATAAAATTTAACAAATAAATTCTTGTATTGTTACCATTAGACATTAAAAGGAAACAAAATACTGAGTAAACGGTCTAGAAAAAAAATTCTTTAAAAATAAAAAGATGGCAAAATTACTTCCTCCCTGTTAGTCGAACGCCAAAACTGTGAAGGTAAAAGGTAAGATTTAATCTGTACGCGTATGCGCGTGTGTATATACTAGTCATGCAACGCTTTCGAGTGGTATACCGTGGATTATCCCACGAGCCACTGGTATGTTCTTTCCTTGTTGCTTCTCCAGCAACAGGAAAAGAACGTTAATGCAGACACTGAGGCCATCAACGCCCTCAAGCAGAAATTAACCACCATGATTCCTGACCAAACCAAACGTGAGCAAGCAGAAAAAAGAATCCTGTCAGCTACGAGCAGATCCAACTTCAGAGCATCTAAACACAGACGTGCCAATAAGCAGCAGAATAAGGCTGACGACATTAATGATTTGAAAGCCAAGATCAGCGAACTTACAACTCTTGTAAATGCTTTTTCCAAACGTGAAAATAAAAAAGAAAGAGTTGCAATGTACTCAAATGTGTGGTTCTCTGCCTCTCCTCGCGCCAAACCCGTGCGAACCCAGACCATTAGTCAAAAGCGATCTACTAAGCGCAAAGCCTCTAGAAATCAGTACAACAACAAACTCAAGACTACTAACGAGAAATTCATTAAAAATATGTCCAATACAAACCTTACTGACCAAGAAATAGCTTTGCTTGCAAAAGGCCTCAAATTTATACCAACTCCTGAAAACCGGCTTCACAAAAACATCTCATTAGAGATTTCAATTCCTTTGCTCGCTCTATGCGTTTGAAATATAATTTTGCTGATTCTAAAAGCAATCTACATCCGTTCTACGTCAGATCTAACTGGCAACCGCCACCACAACCATCAGTGGCTCTAGAAAATTACCTTGAACTGACAAAACTTGAGATTGCTAATATCACTTTTACCGATGTAAAAGACAATTTATCAGCAAATCAAAGACGAGCTCTCAAAACGCTTAAAACTAACAGCGAGATAAACCTTAAAAAAGCCGACAAAGGGACACTACAGTTGTTATGAATACAACTCAAAAAATCGAAAAAGGTTTAGAATAAGTCTCCAACGAGAAATTCTATACACCTCTCGAAGAACCCAAAGTATCCCAAACAGCCGCTAAAGTCAAAACAATAGTCAACAAATTGTTCGCTAACGAACATATTGACAAAATGACCTACAAGTGGCTCAATTCAGGCCAAAACCCACCAAGAATACCAGAATGCTACACGGTGACCAAAATACATAAACCTACTCCAGCCGGCAGACCTATTGTCTCTTTTAGCGGTGGTCCAACAGAACGAATTTCAAGTTTTGTTGATTCACTTTTACAACCGGTCGCTAAAAAGCAAGAGTCATATCTCAAAGATACCACTCATTTCATAAACTTCATTGAAAACACTCCACTTCCAGATAACGCGATTCTAGTTTCACTAGATGTGTGTTCACTCTACACCAACATCCCCCAAGAAGAGGGAATCAATGTTGTCTGTCAATATTACGAAGAGCATTACCAGTCAAAACAACCTATCCCAACAACACACTTGGGAGAACTCCTGAGACTGATCCTTAAAGAAAACTCTTTTAAGTTTAATGACAAACATTTCTTACAAACACACGGCATCGCTATGGGTACCAAAATGGCAGTAGCTTTCGCAGTCATATTCATGGCTCACATCGAAAAAGAGCTACTAGCAGCTAGCCCACAAAAACCTATCTTATGGAAGAGGTTTACAGATGACATTTTTTCAGTGTGGACCTTGCCCGAAAAAGAAATCAGCAACTTCGTTGATTTCGCCAATTCATTCCACGCCACGATCAAATTCACTCACGAAATGTCATCAGAAAAAATTGTTTTCCTTGACACTGAAGTTTTCAAAGGACCACGCTTCGCTGACAACAAAACTTTGGATGTTCAAACACATTACAAGCCCACAGAAACGTTTCAATACACGCACTTCTCTTCAAGTCACCCTCTAAGTGTTAAGAAGGGTTTTATTAAAGGAGAAACTTTGCGTTTACTGAGAAGTAACTCGGTTAAAGAAATTTTCGAGTTACGAAAGCTAGAATTTCTAACTCGTTTACTCGAGCGAGGCTACCCGAGGGAACTCGCCGAAAATATTCTAGCCGAAGTAAAATTCTCATCACGAAACGAGGCTCTACAAAACAAAACAAAAACATCCAGAAATGTTTTGCTTTTCATCACGACTTTCAACCCAGCTACGCCTAACCTAAAAAAGGTTCTTATGAAACATTGGCACCTTATAACTGAGAGCAATAGACCGGTCAAATATATTCTGAACCTCCAATTGTCGCCTACAGGAAGGACAAGTCTCTTAAAGACCTTCTGGTCAGAGCTAAAATTCCTTCGCACATTTAACAACAACATCTCGGAGTTCTAAACGGTAAGGGTAAAGTGACAACATCAAATCAATCGAATACTAGTGCAGTTGGGTGCACTGTTATAAGTAAACACAATGTCTCTATCAGGAAATTATCTTGACGGTTCTTTGCTCACAAGTGGGTAAAATTACTTTCTCAAGCGAGTATTAATGAATACTACGAAATGGCAGTCGAAACGATTTTATTTGAATTCATTATGTCAAGAGCTTACAAACCATGCTGATTAAAAGAATGACGTCATTGGGTTGGTAAAGCAATTATTGTTTTTTCATGTTTCCTATATATGATGATTTCCCTAGTGCGGTGTACTTCCATGTTCACTTTGTTTTGACGAAGATTAATTTTTCAAGCGAATTTTAATCTATTTTCAGGAAATCCCCGACGTTGACTTAAGAGCGATCAAAGTCAATAAAAGGATGGTTCAAGGTATCAAACCTTGGTCAGGTTAAATTAGACTATTCCAATTTTATGTGATTGTGCCTATTGACTGATCGTTGCCCGAAAAAATGTCACATGCAATAAAAATGTGCCGAGATAAATTGCCCCCGGGGGTGGGGGTGTTACTTGGGTCAATTTCTGCTGGGTATGTGCCACTGCAAGCCAAAAATAATTTTCGATCAACTTGAAATTTCAACATAGCCACCCCCTTACACTGGTTTCGTCCTTTCTTACAACGTTAGACATTTTGGGGCTCACGCCAGCCACCCTCCCTCTCTAGTTCAAATTTTCTAAACTTAAATCTCTAGAAATCTTTGAAAGCAATGCTCGTAGCAATCTTGTTTACCGATTGGCATGGTTTCTGAGTTGAAATAAACAAGTGGCTGACAAACAGCATCTTTGCTTAAGTAAGTCATCCCTAAATGAATTGACACATTTGTTAAAGTGAATGTAGAACACTTTACTTTTCACCTACAGTGCAAATTCCCGAAAATGTGCGATCACATTCTAGTAACTCCATCGAAAATGCAACCTCATTGTAGTCAATCCAGTAGTGAAAATGCGACCCCATCCAGCGGCAAATCTTCATTAACCTATTACTAGGAAGAACCCCTCTCCCCTCCCCCCCGGATAACTTGAAGGTGAGTAGACACAGCATTTTTAAAACATCCTCAGCAAGGAATTTAAAAATCGCATTACTGCGGCAGTAAAGTTAACTTCATTAAGTTTGATACATGTCTAACTAATGACATCACGTGACGTTACATTGTCTATGACGTAACAAAACACTTATTAAAAATGGTGAACGTTTCGGCGACGTACTAACATTTCAGCAATAATGGTCAGAAAATTGTTGTATAACAAGGCTGCTCTACTTTGTACTGTGACTTGTACTGAGTACTATCAACCAAAGATATGCTAACGAGGCTGGTTTTTGAAGAGTACTAAGATGTGGAAGATGGAAACCCGGAGAGATTGTGTTACGAACTTAACGTTTACGGCCCCTAAGCATATTTCTTATTTACAGATAACAGACGAAAAATTGTATTCAGTTTTATAATTTCCTTTTTCATCAAAAGATTGTAAAAGCCACGCGGACTCAAGAATAAAAAGCAGAATCTGTTTTATAATCAATAAAGGTTGGCCGCTTAACAAATACAGGTTATACAGAATACACGTCCAACACAATAAAACCTAGCTAACAAAACAGTAACGCCAAGTTCCCAAAGTAGGTATTGCAGGTCGGCACAAAGGACAAACGCCGTTACTTTCCGGTGACTTAATGATTTGCGAATATCAGTGAAGCAGAATGTATATTTGAGTGGTTTTTTTTTACAAACTGACCGTTTAATACCGGTAAAGACAAACGAAACAGATCATTGGGATTTAGCAAAGGTGACCGCGACTTAATTGAGGTCAGAATTACAGTAATTAAAGGAAATGATTTTCGGAACTTTGTAAACTGACCGCTTAATACGGTGCCCTTAATATGTGCAGGTTCGACTGTATTTAGACAACAGCAACACCGTTTTTTTTTTTTTTTCTATATCAAAGAATGATTCACAGAATTAAAAGAACAATCCCTTTCCAAATGGAATGGAAATGTCAAATAGATGCCAATGACCATATGAGCTCATAAGCTGCCCTTAGAAATCAAAACGTTTGGCACAAAAGCAAACATGAACAAAATTTCAAGGTTCTTATACTCGTTTTTACCGCAATTATCAATGGATTTGTCAAAGGATCGGTTTGTCTTAACTTTGAATTTCTTTCAGGCAAAGCAAGTTAATATTTTTGGCTTTTATGTCTGTTTTGATGGCTCATTGATTTGCAGTTTTCGATAAAATAAAATAAAATCTAAGATGGCTGCCATGGCCACTTGGAAAGCGTTACGTAATCTTTACTCGTATATTGACGCGAGCTGCTATTGTGAATGTCAAAGGAAACACTACAGAAGTACTACTTATCCTACATGTTAATTTTTCATGATCAGGTTTTACTCGTGTGTCATGAAGGGAAACGGAATCCAGTATGTCAACCTACAGGCAAACAGAAATTCTAGGGGACCAAAAAACTCGCCATCGTTTTCATTGCTTAGTAATCACTATTAGTCTCTTCGTCCAGATTAAAAAACCCATCATCCTTAAAAGTAGCCGCATATCTTTGAGGAACCTGATAAAAAAAATCGCCAGTTCTATGTTTGAGATATGTAATTTTATTTACACTTCGTTTAGCCTCTAGTGAAATAGATTTCGATTCAGCTCAGTAATCGATTCCATGCCTCTTTTTTGTCCGGTTTCCGTACGTTATTTCTGACACATCGTGTATGAGGCAGACGGCCATACGCCGTTTTGTATGATATTGCTCTGGAGAATGTGAAATATAGGGTTTATCATATGACAAGAGTCAGAAGACCAACAAACCAAACAAAACGTGAAAGCCTGGCTGTACATATAATATATATAGTATTGACTTCGTTCACGGCAGGTATTAATTTACAGTATTATGACCCAGCCCTGGGGCCCGTTTCTCGAAGCTCCCGGTAATTTAACTCCCGGTAATTGCAGATGGGAGTTTCAAAAGTTTTGAAAATTAAACAGTAAAGTTATCAGTTAAAGAAACAAAATGGACTTCATTAGAGATCAGAACACACCCTACTTTTCTTGAGATTTTGGTTTCAAATTATGGTTTCGAGTCCGTCAAGTTACCGGGCCCCTGAACTAGTAACCCTATGATTTTGAATGTACTCGAAATTTTCTCGTTTATTTTTAGAGGATAAGGGAAAATCGGATTACAGGGGGGAAGAGACTTCGATCGTAAAACGAATATTTATCGGGTACAATTTCAACCCACATATATATAATGTTACTTTTGACGGGAGACGTGACTTCTAGTTACAGCTATGGATTGGGTTTAGAGGAGTAAGAGACTAAATTCTATTCCCAGCATTAACAACCATCCTCAAAACAGGACGACATTTCCGTTGAAACTTAAAAGCTTTTACGCGCATTGTACACTCGGACGGCTTGAAGTTTTTAAGGAGAACGCACAGCAATCTTTGCAACCAATCAGAAGGGAGAATTTCCCTAATGCTTTATCTATATCTAAAAATCTACATATCAATATCACTGAAGCCATTAGTTTCACCGCCTAGCTTATTTTGCATTAGAATCGACAGTATAATGGCTTGCGATTAAGACAACAACAAAAAAGAATTAAGTCATAGCCATTGGTATTGTGGAGCAAATGCAGTCTCGAAATGAGATATGATCGATTCCGCAAGATTGGCACAACGTTTACATGGCTGAATTAAACCTGCTGAATTAAACTTCCGAGGACAGGACCATTCAGCAATTCAAATGGCACATTTCTGCCGCTTCTAATGGCCCGTTCAAAGTGGTTGTCATAATTATTCACAACAAACAGTTACTTTAACTCTTGACAGAAATTTAGAAAAAAAAAGTACCGCAGATAACAGGTATATCTGATAGAGCTAAACTTTGGGCCAACAAAACTAAGCTTGAAACAATTAATTTTCACTTAGAGTTTGCGTTATTGAGAAAATCTCTCTCGATGGTACAGTGCGAATATTAAGATCTCCAAAACGTTGGAATGAGTACTTGTAGCAAAATTTCCCGGGTTATCTTATCAAGAGTAGAAAATTGAATGGGTCCTTTATTTAAACTGCATGGTTTCTGGATACTCGTATCCCTGGAAATCCGCTCGTGTGATGGAGAGAAGTTAGACGTTTATATGGAAACGATATCGTGATGTAATAATTAGTTTTTGGCGTTGATTGATCACCCGTCCTTTGCAGTTGACGCACTATTTGTACATTATTGTATATTCGTGTCACGTCGGAAGAGCAACGGTGTCATCAGTGTCAATAGCATGATGATTCACCTGTGTGTCATTTCAAGGATATAAAATCACCAGTGACGACTCGAAGCAGCGGCTTCGGTTGAACGGATTGCTGTCGAGAGTTACACCATAAAGATAAAAAGATGCTGCTTCCATCAGTGAACAATACAACTGGACTGCCCTGCTTTTATCTTGATCGATTGCAACGCTTCCACCCTGGGCCGCTGAGTGTTCAGTACATTGTGAACGTTACCTTAAACGCTCTCTTGGCCGTGGCTTCTGTCCTGGGTAATGCAGTCATCCTTCACTCCCTGAGAAAGTCTGCTGCACTTCGCCCACCGTCCCGCGCCCTGCTCTACAGCCTGGCAGCTTCAGATCTCGGCGTGGGCTTCTTCGTTCAGCCATGTTACGTCGTGTACAAGACAGCCGAATTGATGAACAACCATCAGATGTACTGTATATTTGGAATTGGATTTCATTTGTCAGCCAACGTTTTCTCGGCAGTCTCGTTTCTAACAATAACCGCCATCGCTCTTGACCGACTGCTGGCCATTCACCTTGGAGCCAGCTACCAATCCACCGTTTCCCTGCCGCGGGTCATTGGAGCAATCTTGACCATTTGGGGGCTAACCACCTTCTGGGTGTTCACTTGGATCACAGATATAAAGATTTATGAATTGTTTAACATCAGCGCTGTTAGTGTTTGCTTGGTCGTTTCTTCAATTTCGTACATTTGGCTCTGGTACAGGCTTCGCAAACTGAAGCAAGCCATGGAACGATGGACAACGGAAGGAGATCCCCCTACAAGAGGTTCGCCAAAGCTGAGAGCGCACAAGAGATCTGTGATCAACATGTTCTGCGTATATGTTCTGTTGCTCATCTGCTATGTACCGTATTTGTCTATGTTTATTGTAATTCACACTGCTAAGGTAAATCCCACCATAATTGCCGTTTTGAGTTATACGATAACGCTACTCTTCGCGAACTCAGCTCTTAATCCCTTCTTATATTGTTGGCGTATAAAGGAAATTAGAAAAGAAGTTCTTAAGATGATCGCAAAATTTTCTTGCAAGTGATGAACTGGATTTAAACAGCAATTAAACATTCACAGTAATTTGAATCGCCGACAAGGAGAAAGATTAAAAACTGCTCCCTTTGTTTGGTCTATTGGGTATGTTATTCCAACAACTATAGAAGGACGCGAAATTTCATCTTTTTTTTTTTAATTTATCTGATGGATCAGTTTTTGTTCCAAGTCGTCAACTTGAAAAGTAAAATTCAAATTGAATACTATTTAATTTACTCGCGTTTGTAGAGAAATAGATTCTGTCTTCCATATTCTATGATATCGATAGCTCATCTTTTCGGCTAGCATAAAGGCTGATAGATATCTTCCGTTGAATTGTCCATAAAAAATTAGAGACAAATTACAGCTTTATCGGGCAAACTTCTACTACTAGCAATCATCTAAGAGATAAAATTAATCGGACAGCCCGGGGTAGCTTGAACGCCTTCTCTGTGACCCGAAATACACCAAAGTTGAAAAGCAATATACTCACGTTCTCTTAACTAATAATAATAATAATAATAATAATAATAATAATAATAATACGCTTTATTTGACCATCTTAAGTGAAAAAATACAGTGGCAATACAATATTAAAAATGCAAGAAAAAAAGGCAAATAATAATCGTTATAATATATTAAAAACTATGTACACATATATATATATATATATATATATATATATATATATATATATATATATATATATATATATATATAATTTATATTCCGCAAAGTTTATGAGCTATTAGGTATGAAGGAACGTTGATGCCTGTCGGTTCCCGACATTTCGATATATGTGCTTCTCCCAGATCTTAAATTATATTGATTTTTTGGCGCCGATTTAACAAAAACATTATTTGGATTAGATTCGTCCT
>JAEMWC010001352.1:132500-137500 GCA_016490735.1 Pachyseris speciosa | reverse complement strand
AGTTTGAAAAAGAGTCGTTTACATGTATGAAATTAATTTTCCATAACTCGCTAGCTGAAAGTAATTTATTTCATTAAACAAAACACTTTATGAAAAAAAATCCCTCCAAGTTTGAAAAGAATGGGGTAAAAAGACCTTAGTTATAAATTTCATTATGACAATGTGGATGATGATCATTGCTTTTATGGAGCAAAACATTATAAATATGGTGAACTGTAATTGTATTTCTCAATCATAAATCATAATATTAACTGTTTTGTTGATACGCCGCTGCCTTTAATCTACAGAACAATATTATGAACCGTAAAAAAAGCACATTTTGGGCACTTTTCATTCTGAAACGGGAAAGATAAGGCATATATTTCTGACAAGCTGTCACAACTTCAATGACACAGTAGGAAATAATTTACATGCCTTATTGCTAATCAACTGATAACACGCCAGAATTAACTAGCCCATGTAACGTATATTTCAGCCTAAGGCTCTGTTCACGAAAACTGTACAGTATATTTAGCACCTGTTTAATTAAAAAATGACTTACAGTTGTTACTGATGACTATCATTTAGTTAAACCTGTTTAGTTGATGCGACCGTTTGTTTTCTTTCTTTCTTTTTCTTTTTTTTAATTCTGTTTTTTCTTTGTTCTTTTTTTTTTTTTCTTTTCTTTTCTCTTTTTGCTTTACTCTGGCCTTCTCTTGCGACTTTCCGACCCATTTCCACGCATTTCCCCCGGGAAAATGAATTGGCTATATTTACTTTTTTTAAATGGACGTTTCTCAACTGCATTCAGTGAGCCTCGCGAGACATATATCCGGCTGAAACATACGTCTGGTTGATATACCGGCTTATCTTCACGGCTTATTAGATGAAGCATCAACAGTTAATTGATATGGTGATACACTCCGATTCCACCGTACGTAGAGCTCAAATCATGACTGAGCTTTAATTAAGTCACTGGGTCTGAAGTAAATCTAATTCAATTCCTGTTCAGTAAAAAGTTACATTTAATTGAATATTTACGGCAACGCCTTGTAGTTCTAGCCGACTTTTGCTCCATCGGTGCAATGACGTCTTCCAATGTAATTTCCTTTTGTCGAAGAAGGAAGAATAATATCAATAGCTATCGGTGCTGCCGCAAACAATTTGAATATTTGGATGGTTAAGCAAATGAAGAAAGAAGAAAATAATGCACTAATTGAAATTTTCTTAATTTCTGAATTCAGCATACAACAGCATACACATAAAAATCCGTACATTTTGATACGTGCATGCAGTGGTCATTTTTTCAATGGAGCTGACAGAGCCTCAGAAATTATGTATGATGAGGATAAACTCCTTCGGAAATTTGACGAAAAACAAGGCTACTTTGCTTTTCCTCACCACCAAAATTTTATTGTAGTAGACATAACTCTATCATGTGGGAGAAAAAACTCGCTACACCAACTAAACGGCTCTACCTCGATTTAAGAACCTGTGAAACTCACGAATGACGAACTAAAGAAAGCGAATTATTCTAAACAATTAATAGCGTGCAGCAAAACAATAGCACATAAAACAAAGAAAACCAAGTCAGGTTACACCGAGCTAAACCCAACTTACACATAACGGGGTGGTTTATAATTAATTTCCGAGGTCCAAAGATCTGGAATTTCCTCCTTGTTACAGTCACTTCTCTATCAATTTGTCCTAACTTTAAGAAGAAACTGCTACAGTTGTTAGCAAAATAATTGCTGAATTGGCTAGGCCGCACATTTGAGCACTTGAGCATATTTCTGTAATATTATTTCAGAAATAAATTAAATAAACTTGAATGAAACTTGAACTTGAACTATGTAATAGCATGCACAAGGTGGCCTCAACTAAATGCCTGGTGGTTTCTAGAGGTCACCTTGCCACATATTGTACTTCTTATAAATTGTTAATGTATTAGAATAAAAGGCAAATAAAAAAATGATGATGATGATGACGTTGATGAAAGTATATACCGTGCGGAAATCAGCCTCATATTGCCATTTTCCGAGTTGATAACAGCCCTCGTGTACGTTTCTCAAAACTCCTGAAAACGTTTCGGGCCCCGGGGAAACTATTCATTTACACTAGACTCGATTTCTAATATTTTTAGTAATCTTTTAAGAAAACACGCGATAAAATTAAGAAATGCGCTGGGGTAGGTTCCCCCAAAAGCGGCTACTGTCAATCGACATAAAACCGACCGGAGTTTTGAGAAACGCGCTCCAGGGCCAGAGATGGCGAGGGTTAAGACAAATTGCCTTGTTAAAAATTTCGTGCTGCTTTCAACGTCTTCCTGATATAAAGTGACCTCTTACGCAGTCGTTTTTTAGAGTCATATTTCACTTTCTTTGTGCTAAGGAGATGAAATACGACTCCCTTAAGAACTACCGCGTGGGAGGCTAGGTGTCAAACATATCTGAGGACAATTATGAACCGCCTGCGTTTTGCTCTGTTGTCAAGAATGCACTCAGAGTTTTCCTCACGAATTTTCGTAATAGAACGTTTTGTTTTATATTAATAGAATTTGGACCCCAATGCACCTTGCCTATGATATTTTTAGAACAGTTTGTCCTGTTACAATGAGAGTGAAGTCGGCCGGCCGCTATTTTCACATTTTTACTCGTACGTGCCAAAGCAAAAGTCATTATAAACCGCCTACGTTTAGCTCCTCTGACGAGAATTTACTTACTTATGTTGTTTTATCTGCGCTGTATTTCGAGCCCAAGACATCATTACCTATGCCATATATCTCGTTAACCTTCACTGCAGTCGTGACCACAAAAAAGGTTGTGTCAGCTGTAGCTGGATGGAAAAACTGCATTTTGCAGCTTCACTCTTTGACAAAACAAGCGCCGCAGAAAGTTGTAAAAAAAAAAACAGTTTCTAACATCTGAAGCATCAGTTTGTCTTTGTATGCGTGAAGAAACGGAAAGAAAGGTGTTTTATAGAATTCTTAAGAATCCATGGACTTTCTTGCCCTTCAGGTACTGGTTTAAATCCTTTGTGAGGCGTCCGGCATGTTGATCTACCGTGAACAAAAGATCTCGCTGGCTTCTTTTGTTATTGTCCACCAACATGGCCGCCAACCCATTGTTATTCGAATCTCTGGAGACTGGTTGCATACCCTCTATTGTTAGGTTAACTGATAAAGCTCGCTGTTATGTTAGGAACATTTTGCTATTAATAAAATTTAACAAATAAATGCCTGTATTGTTACCATTAGACAACAAAAGGAAAAATACTGAGTGAATGGTCGAGAAAGAAACTTCTTTTATTTTAAAGGCAAAACTATTCGCTTCCTATTAGTCGAGTACCAAAGATTTGAAGATGAACTTTGGTGTGTTAAATGGAAAACATACCGGTGGCTGTCTCCATATTAGACACTTATGGCCTTAATTGCTCGCAAAATAGATTTGCTTCAAAAATTGCAAGTGAATTCCACTTTGTTTGACTACTTTAAAAACACGTTTCGTTTAGGCTCTAAAGGCGGTCTTCTTCTGTTTTGAGAGGATACACTTCGTGAACCAAAATTGGCTTTGCATGTGTATAAACGAAATGCGAACTTTTTCAGGTCCTTTTAAAACACTTGAAATTTAATGTTGCAGTCAAGTGGTTTAAAAAGTTCCTTTACCTACCCACTTTCACAGCTTGTCAAAAAAAGCAGGTCAAGTCAGGTCATTTGTGGGTGATGGGAAAAGTGCATTTTAAATGGAAGGGAGAATGAATTGATGATTTTTCAGACAGAAAGCACTTCTTTTATTTAGGAAAAGGAAAAATTACTCGCTCGCTATTAGTCGAGTGCCAAAAATGTGAAGATGAACTTTGTTGTGTTCAATGGATTAGTAAACATTTCATGTTATCTAATTTTCACAAACGTATCAGTGGCTTTTCCATATTAGATACTTATGACCTAAGCTGTTCGCAAAACAGAATTATTTCGAATATTTCAAGAGCATTCCACTTTTTGTGACTACTTTAAAAACACTTTTCGTTTAGCTAGGCTCTAAAAGCCGTCTTCTTCTGTTTTGGGGGGAGACACTTGGTGAACCAAAATTGGCTTTGCATAAGTAAAAACGAAATGCGAACTTTTTCAGCTCCTTCAAAAAACACTTGAAATTTAGTAGTGTTTCAGGTGGTTAAAAAAAAGTTCTTTTTACCTACCCACTTTCACAGGTTGCTGAAAAAAGCAGGCAAAACGGATGAAAAAAAAGTTAAGAGGTGAGATCTCATGCATTTGCAACCGCCTTGGAGCTTATCTTACGCAAAGGTATCGCTTCAGGATACCGTGTGGCGTAATCTACGATAGTTAAGATGTACCTATTACCAGATGTAGTTTTAGGTAATTCACCAACAATATCAATTGCAATCTTCCTTAAGTGTTCTGTTACGACCTCCACCAGCTTCAAAGGCGCCCTATTGGACTTCCACTTTCTAGCTACATTCTGGCATTGTGGGCATATAGCACAATATTTCCGCACGTCAAATGAAAGACCTGGCCAAAAAAATTGCGCGGCAATACGGTCTAAGGTTTTTGCGTTACCCATGTGACCTGCCAAAGGAATAGTGTGGCCAACCCTTACGATCTCATTCCAATACGATTCCGGAACAACAACTCGATCAGCATACCTTGTCCCATTATGCTCATTTACAGAGAATCTGCGATGCATAAGTACTCCATTCTGTAAAAAGTAGCCATCAGTTTCCCCTGGTGATTTCTCAGTCGCCCCAGTTCGTACCTTGTTAAGCGTTACATCCAACATCTGGTCTTCGGTCAACTGGTTCCTGTTTCTGTTCAGAATAATAATGGAGAACTTTTCCTTAGCTGTGTCATTTTCTCTGTTACTGTCTGAATTTTCTTCACTTGTTTCTTCCGGCTCCTCGTCACCGAAAAGCACCCGCAAGTCACCCTGTTCCAAACCATCTTGCTTGGGCTCTTTCTACGAAAGGCTTTTAACTGCAAGCGAGTTCTCTCGGTCTATCAGCGCGTC
>JAEMWC010001352.1:110000-125000 GCA_016490735.1 Pachyseris speciosa | reverse complement strand
TACGTTGCTTTGCGAACGGGGTTTTTTTATTCTGCTTGGATGACTGTTTTTCGACCTCGGTGCCTCGACAGCGTTAAGAAACTTTTGCCCTTATCTTATTAACAGGTAATCGCAATGAGTCCTCGTAAAATTAAAGATTAAAACCCGGCTAAACGATCACACATTTTCATCCAACATCGTCAGTTGTCAAACATAACGTTGGGTGGCTAAACGCACAAACAAAATGTTTGACGAAACACTAGACAGATTGAGTCCACAGAGCGATTTTTTGCGCATTATCGCTGAAATTTTCGACGTTAGATGTGGTTCATTTGATTGCTTTTTACCGTTCGTGCACGATTTGTTTGTTGGAGTCGTTAAACGATCAAACATTTCTTCGTAATGCGAAATGTTGGATGAAAAGGTTTGATCTAGATCAAACATGGAAAGCCATTTAATGCACTATTGAGAGAGGTGGCTAAACCTTCAAACATGCTTCTCCAACGATATTGAATGGAAATATTTGATCCTTCTTTGATTGCTAAACTTGTTTTCGAACAAACACAACAAACAAACGAACAAACGCTTCGACTGTATTGTTTTCTTGTATATTTTTGAGGTTTTTGAACCGGAATCAATTCCTGTTGACTGCTTTAAATATAAAATATTGGCGAAAGAAAAGCCATGCGGTGTTGCTCAATACCAGTAAAAATAATAATAATCGTGGAGCTCCGCTTTTAGGCTTGTCTAAATGTATATATTATTTAATTGATTTGAGAAAAGTAAACACACAATATTAATACTAAGAAGTAATTAATTCTTAACACTATATACTTACAATTATGGCCTAAGTACTGCGACTACTAGTTAGTTTTAAACTAATTAATTCCTAAAGTAATTCAGTTACTAATTTACTTTAAACCGAGTAACTTACTAAACCTTTACCGATAACGAAACTAAATCCTACAACAAAACTATTAACAATTATTTACAATTAATTAAAACAGTTCAGTTCTTTCCTTGTTCTTGAACCCGCACCTTCAACCGTACGCACAAACAAACCTTTTCCTTCTTCTCCTCTGGCGCCTTCCTTTTCTCTCTCTTTGGTCCCGTCTTGTTTGGCTCCTTCACCCGTGTTCAACTTCTCTGCACTCGTGTTCAACTTCTCAGCACTCGCGTTCAACTTCTCGGCGCTCACCGCTGCCGACAAAAAGGGTTTTGTCCGGGAAAAACACGGCTGGCTCCTGCCAATGACTCTTGACAGTGACTTATGCGACTTCGCCTTCCTCCATGCAGTACTAACTTTGACTTTTTCCTTGTTTCTCAGACCTTTGGTCCTTCGAACTACCACTAACTACGTTTTGCAGCTGAAAGTTATACATTTATGCAAATTATTATTTGTGCAATTAACACCTAACTTACAATCATACTGTCAAAGCTGACGATTCCTTACATAGCACTCACATAAATCAACACTTAAGAACAACCTTCTTACATAACGTTCTGATTGCGTAACGCCTAAAACTTCACGGCACACTACAACAATAAGCCAAAACAAATAATCAACACCAAAATATAATGCAGCACTGGAAAATTAAGGAAACAACTAAATAGAAGCCAAAAACCAAAAACAAATCATCACAAGCACATTGTACCAAATTATTTTTTACCGTTGTGTTTGGTTTAATCGTGAAGTAAAGCTGACAGCCTCTTCACGAAGCAGTAATGAGAATTTTCACCTTCTTGGAGAAGCATCAAATTAATTCTTTCAATGCTTTTCTCCTTTGTACTGATCCTATGAACGATAACGAGGTCATTTTCCCACCCGAAGACGTTAATGGCAAGGTTGGGGTTTTGTTTCTCAAGTCTGTCAATCTGTTTCAATGGTGTTGGAAAATCAATGCCATCCCAGTTTATGCCGTCATTTGTTGGATATTTGCTTGGTCTTTCTGTATGTTTTTCCACTGGAAACAAAGCTGCTCTGAGAGCCCATTTCAAACATTCGTTTCCTTTATTTTGCACGTTAACGATTGCTTTTTTGTTTTCCAGTTTTGGTGGTGTTGGTATATAAATACCTCCTCTCAAAGGTTGAAATCTCGCAATATTAACATAAGCAGCTGCGATTCTATCAACAACCCATCCGGATCCTCGCTCTGACCAATTTTGTATTTCACCGTTGATTTGGCCAACAAATTCATCAAATCTTTCACTAAACTCTTCAACAAGGTTTTGTTTTATAAATACATTTTGTTCTTCTTTAAAGTGGTGTCTCTGCTTTTCTACTTCCATTTGCCCCTCTTCATTTGGTCCGAAAGTTGCTTTAACACTCCCCAGGTCGTCAATTTCACTTTTTAAAACATCAAATGCTTCTCTTTCCATTGTTCTTTGTGTAAAATTAAGAATATCTGTTCGATTAATATTTTCAGGGTCGGCGTCCATCCTCCAAACATGAAGCCAATCATTAAAATCGGCGGCTGATACGTGAAACTCGTCCCACCGATGATCGGGTAAATCCCGGAACTCGGGTGGAGGCTCCAAAATAAGCTCTCCAATATCAGGCTCGACTTGCACAGGCGGGGAGTTGCTTCCCCCCGCCGGGGCGGCTGGGCCGTAAAACTCGTTGAGGACTTCTTCCTACATGCGTGCTGTGGCCATTCCTTTGTGTAACCTGCGCTCCCTTCTCTTTAATAGGCCGCATTTTTTGATCCACTTTTTATGCTAAGCGTTGTTTGGTCCTTGAATTTGTTAAAACAGGGGAAGGTGGCTGGTACCACACACACACACATGTAGAGTGAGACGTCCTGATCCAGACCTACACAAATAAGCCTCATTTTCGAATTTTAAGCCTTTGTGGATGGTGTCTTCGAGCAATGCGAGGAAGACACCATCCACAAAGGCAGGGTTAATGTGCTGCCAGAACTACATATTGTGATAGCGGTTATAATGTCACCATAGCAACATACTCGTTACCAAATCTCTACCTTCCCAAATAAAAAAATGCCTTATTTATTGCCCCAGGGTATAACAGACTCTCTTATACTTGTGCTGTGTAATTTCCATGTTCGCTCGCACCCACTGAATGAACATCAAGAGCAAATAGCACTTCTTGGGGAGGGAAACTCTGATTTTATCCTTTGGGAAGGTAGAGGTCTGGTAACGAGTATGTTACTATGGTGATATCATAACCACTATCACAATGTGTAGTTCTGGCAGCACATCAACCCTGAAAGATTTCAACCCTGTAGACTTAGTATTTGCACAGATATTCCATATTTTGTGATCTTACTTCATTTTGCACACACCTTGTGACGTCACAAGTCCTCTAATTTGCATAAATCAAAATCTTGAATAACTCGGCAGCCAAGAGTGCTATCACAATAAAATAAACGCCGTTCTTCATCATTTTGAAAGCTCTTTCGAACAAGCTAATGAAAAATTTTGTGTCATATACACTTTAACTAAAGGCAAATTTAAACAAATAAGTCTTCAAGTCCTTTTTGAAAACAGTCAAAGTATTTGATGATCTGAGTGATAAAGGTAGTTCGTTTTACAGTCTGGGACCAGCAGCCGAAAAAAGCTCTGTTGCCATCATTGCCTTATTTTACAATAACTGTCAAAATTCTCGAGCGCTTATTGGCTAATTTTTGTAATCAATAAGAGTACACACAAATGATATTTTAATTTATGCGAGATGGAGTAGGGCAACACGCAGGACTTTAAAATTGTTTTTAACTTAAATTTTGTCGATGACGCCCGCCCTGATGGGGAAAAAGAGCTAGAATTATCATATGCTGAATTCGTGTCTTAAGTAGAAGCTCCTGAAAATGAAGCAACTAAAAGAAAAGCAACTTTGTTTCCGAATTAAGCGGAGTTGAAGTTTAATAAATTGTTTCAGTTGAAACGCTGAGTCCAAAGGCTCTAATCGAATCATAAGTTTAAGTCGTTTGTGAAGATTTTTCCAAGTAAAAACACACGATGACCAGTTTCTAATGAAAGAAACATTTACTAGACTTCTTGTTTTAACAAAAGTTTCGTTGTAACAAAAGTTTTTGTCATAGTTTGCCGTGGAAACCAGTCGCCTTCGGCTCGTGTACGTGGTTTCCACAGCACTTTCACAATGTTATGACGCAATTCATCATCAATAAGAAGGACAGACACATAGACGTCAAGGAAAGGTACGTTAGTAAAAGAGTGTGAACCAGTGAATGTTATGGTAGGGTGAATGTTGTAAGATAATCGATGACCTTCAGACCATAAAAATATCATCGTTATATCGTAGCCACGTGTGGGGTTGAAAAGAGCGGGCATTTTCCAAAACGTTGGCTTCGAAATACCTAAGAAAAAGGTTAGCAAAAGAAGGGGCCATTTAAGTACCCATGGCTGTGCCGTAGATTTGAAGGTAGGGGTTATCATTAAAAGAAAAATTATTCATGGTGAGAATCAGGCGAATGAGGTCACAACGTGTGCCGGTGGGAATGGTATTGTGAGGGGAAGTACGTAGAAGGTGATCACAGGCATTAATACCTTCATTATGTTGAATATTGGTTTATAATGATGAAACATCAAGTGTAACTGATAGTGAGTTAGCGGTCAAATCACCAGTGGTAAGTAGTTTGTTAAGGACATCATTAGTATCTTTAACAAGGGATGGTAGTTTATGGACTAAAAGTTGAAGGGAGTAGTCAACGAACTGGGATATACGTTCAGTTCGATGGCTATTAAATGAAACAACAGGGCGTCCTGGATTACCGGGTTTACGTACTTTAGGTAGCATTTAAAAACGTTCTGGTTTTACGTCAGTCTATCTGAAGTATTGTTTGGTTTTGCCGTAGATAAGTTTGCCATGATGCATTCTGTTAACATAAACAGTACAGTGTATGTCAGCAGCATGGCATAGCTAATGCTCCAGCCACATCCCACAAGCTTTCCGTTTTCATCGCTTGTTTTATTGATATGTGGGTACTTGAGCCTGAGCATTAGCTATGCCATGCTGATGAGGCCTAACAAGGGCGAAACAGCTGTCCATGGCTGCTAATGCTTGGGATCAATCTTTGTTTTGGTAGGTTTAAGGGGTAATTCCCGCTACGTACCTTGTGGCCTTAGTGCCCTTAGAGTGGCTTCAACTTACTTGATCATATTAATTTGTGAAGTATCCTTGTCACCCCAGCCCCATCCCACAAGCTTTACGTTTTCATTACTTGTTTTATTGATATGTGGATACTTGAGCCTGAGCATTAGCTATGCCATGCTGATGAGGCCTAACAAGGCCGAAACAGCTGTCCATGGCTGCTAATGCTTGGGCTCATCCTTTACTTTGGTAGATTTAAGGGGAAATGCCAGCTACTTCGTGGCCTCGCGACATTGTCGAAGTGGTCCACACCCCAACCTCGCTAGCGCGTGGGAAAAAGAGTCTGCAGTGTCAAACGTTTTGCCTACGTTTGGTTAGTGGTTTCTCCGAATCGGAGACATTCGTACCACGATTTCTCTTGCGCCACGTTTGCGAATCTCCAAATATTTTCATTTGAAATGTAATATTCAATCAAACGATAGCAATTACAAACTGTAAACAGCAGTTATTCTCATTACAACCCACGTTTAAAAGGTGAAAATCGATTACAAGAACTCGAGTAAACCTCGAGGTGTTTTCGGTCTCACTTCGTGAGATTATTCCGAAATCTTCCGAAAAGTCGCGGACACTCTTACTCACGCACCCGACGACAGTATGGTCACTGGCTTAACCGCCAGTAACCACAAAAATTTTACAAATATACTCTGGAGCTAGTGAATTTTTTACTTTGTACATTAAAATTAAGATAACCTATAGATTTACTTGAAAACTCTTCTACAGATTGTCTTCTAATCTGGCCTAAGAGTTGTTGAAAGTGAATAGCTTACACTCTTGAAGTTTCGTTATGAAGTGTCTGACTGGATTTCGAGATTATTGACCTTTTTCAAAATGAGTGGCCGCGCGTTACTGTCGCTATAGTAATAGCTGTTGCTCGGAAACAAATGAAAAAATAAACTTTGATCATACATCAAACATGTGTTGTAGTGTCTAGGAAATCTAAGCTTCTCTTCTGTATGTTTGATCTCAACATGTACACCCCTAGGCAAAAAGAAAATGTATCTAGCCTCCTTACATCCATATTAAACGACACTGTCGCGTAATTTGGATACACCCAAAGAAGTGTTTGAAACATTCAAATGTTTCAAAGAGTTTATAGATTTCCTGTAAAGTACTTAATAGATCCTATGGAAAAATGGCTGCCTTTAGATTATAGAGGGACGTTGTACGCGCCTTGTTGTTGCGTTGCCGAGAAAACATAATAAACTGTACTCTTGTGACTTCAAAGCATAATCGCTTTGAGTGTAGATGCAACTTACAGAAAGATCGTTGCCTCAGAGTTTAATGTTTTCTTTTTCTTTTCTGATGTTGGTGTTGTGATTATTTTGTCCTATCCTGCGACAATTATATGTCCAGTTACTGGTCTCTACAGAATTTCAAATTCCTCATTATTTTACTTTTATGAGACTAAAAAAGAAATTAAGAGCTGAGGACTGACTAATTGCATAATATTTACAAACATCTCAAGCAGTTATATTTTAGTTTTCCATGCATTTTTGGTCTCAAACTCCATTTATGCCCACATTTGATTGCGAGGAATAGTATGAAAGAAACCCATTGAGAATTAATGAATAGTTCTCTGTGGAGGTTTATTCTTCTAAGTTTACTGTTTGTGTGAAGCCTGGTGAAGGGTCCAGCCCCTCTTGGTCTTGTAAACCTTTTTGCAAGAAGCACAATGATATTTAGTCCCTGTTTCTGCTGTGGTAGCTGCACTGTTGATAATTGCTGGACTAGGTTTTTTATTAGTGTATTTAAAAAGTGGTCACCAGGAAAGTTTTTTGAAACGTTCTTGAGCTTTAAGGAGTAGTTTGCTTTTGGCAGTCTCACAGTTTTGGTCACTAGCAACATCTTTATCATCAGAATCATTCTCATTATCATCATTGTTGTCAGAATCATCGTCATCATCGCTATCAGGACCATCGCCATCATCCGCATAAGGAGTGTTGGCCCTATCATCATCCACCCCAGCTAACAATCCCTGGTTGAAGCTTTTTGCAAGCTCTTCTATTCTGAGGGGCAGTTGCTCTGAGCAAATAAACCACATGACGCGACCTGCCAAGGAGCACCTGTGGTCACCAGGTTGAGCTGATTCAGTTAGGCACATTTTATGGTAACTGTGGCCACAATTTAAACTGAGAACTGGCAGATTGAATTCATCATGCCCTGCATTACAGGCTGGTAAATCACAGGCCAACAAAGGATCTGGCTCCTGCCCACTGCAGGCATTTTTTTTTTTTTTTATATATGATAGCTATATGATCGCTGCGATCGCCACGATCACTGAGATAGAACTGAAGTCCATCTCAGCGATCGTTGTCCCTACGATCGCTGCGATCGCTGGAGAGTGGTTTCAATATGATCGCTACGATCGCTGAACTTTCTTTTCAGTGATCGTAGCAATCATATGGAAACCGGCCTTTGCTTTGAAAATTTTTTTTATGAAGTCACGTGAACCACTAGGAAGAAGACAGATTCCATGATTTTACACAATTTAAGTTTACTCATACCGAAAGTGGCTTCTTTCTCCTTGATCTCAAACAGGTTGTTTAGTAGCTAAGGAAGTTGCTTTTCAATTGAAGAGATGTCAGCCATGGAGTTACCAGACCGAAGCTTGGCAGCAATCATCCTTGAAGCAAGCGTTTGCCTTACAATGAACATCATCAGTGTGACAGGGAACGCTCTTGTCTGTTTAGCCGTTTACAAAAACCCTAGGCTGCGATCAACCATCAACCTGTATATCATTGCTTTAGCAGTCAGCGAGCTAGTGTGTGCAACAGTGGAAATGCCGTTAGCGTCAGCCGTCTGGATTACGCGGCAAGGCGGGGAAAATTTCTGTGCAAGAGATTAACATTAGCCGAGTTTTGTCGTATGTCGTCGCTGGATTTCTGATTTTTGTTTCGTACCAATGTGGGCGTGTGCCTTCTACAAGCGTTTTCATCCACACACGGCTCCAAGAATTGTATAGTTGTTAGTCACTCTTTTGATATTTTTAAGCGCCACGATCAATCCATTTATATACGCAGCCACAAATCGTGAGTTTCGAGATGA
Organism: Pachyseris speciosa; assembly: GCA_016490735.1. Classification (NCBI taxonomy): domain Eukaryota; kingdom Metazoa; phylum Cnidaria; class Anthozoa; order Scleractinia; family Pachyseridae; genus Pachyseris; species Pachyseris speciosa. The sequence continues at coordinate 116,848 of JAEMWC010001352.1, read as the reverse complement.
ATTTCGCAAAATTCTGTGTTAGTGGAAAGAGAGAAAAGAAACTAATAATAAAGTGAAAGCTGATTTTGTAGTCGAAAAAGAAGCAATCGACGGTTAGAGAATACGGAAAGATGATGCAACTGCCAGACATTCAGGATTAACAGCCACGGATTTTATTGATTGCACAATCAGTATTTGAAATCAAAGATAGCTCTTTCTCTCTCTCCCTTTGTTTTCAATTAAATCCGCTAATGAGCAGTTCTCTTTGCCCTGTTGGCCTCCTCTAAGCGGTAATTAGCTTCTTTCTTGAACAATTCATTTACAGATTCACTCGCACTCTCTCACTCGCATGCAATGTTATCATAGGCAGGAAAACTGGAGAAAAACAGGATTCTGGGCCGAGCATGGAGTCGTGAAGACATAGACGCGTGGACAGGTCTGAATAAATTCTGCGCATGTGCAAGGGTTGCGATGGTCCTGGGCTCTAGAGTAGTACTTCTTGCAATAGGATTTTTGTAAACTGTACGGAGAGGGGAACATTTTGCCGATCTTTAACGCCGTCTCTCCATATTTAAGGTCGCTATTAATACAACAGGTAGATCTTTCCATGGGTTATTTCATTCCCGTTCCTATCTTTGTAAATTTTTTTCCTACTTTTTGCTATAGCTATCCGAAGCTCGTACGTTGTGAATAAAGTAAATCCGTGAGAAGAAGTATAGCACAGTTGAAGTGCATCGCACGATTTTGGCATTTTTAAGAAATCTTCATAAAATATCTGGCCGATGTTTACAATATAGGTTTATCTTTACCTGCTTTTTCCCACGTAGTTTTGTACGGTTTTAATTTTTGTTTTTTGTTATATTGTTAGCCGAGAAAGTTTGTACTTTGGGAACCGTAGGGTCCAAGATGTCGTGCCTGTTGTTGTGCAGCAAGGGAATCACACGTTTTGCCGATTTTTTACGCCGTATATGCATATTTAAGGCTAAGGTTAATACCTCAAGTAGGTATTTTAGATTTTATGTAATTCTCTTTCCTACCTCTGTCATTTTTCCCCTACCTTTCGTTATAGCCATTCGAAGCTCGATTCGGTGATAGAAGTAGACTCGGGGGAGAAAGTATGGTACAGTTGAATGCAATCGTAAAGATTTTGGCCATATTTGCCGAGTTCGACAATACAGGGTTATGTCAACCTGCTTGTCTCAACGTGACTTTCTTCCTTAATGTTTTTAATTTTCAATCCCTTTTATGTTATTGGCCCAGAAAGTTTTCACTATGGGAAACGCAGGAGTGCTGTACATAAGGCTAAGCCCTGCCTTGCATCGAGGGCATCACGTTTCAATTACCGATTTTTAACGCGGTTACTGTATATTTAATGTCAGTGTTGATACTACAGGTATTTCTTGTTATTTTTTATGCAATGCTTGTTCTAACATATCTAATTTTTCCTCTCATATTAGTTATAACCATCTCAGGAGTGTTGTTGCCCAGCTGAAGTGTATCATCAATACTTTGATCATATGAAGATGAACTTCATATATCCACAGTCACTTTGATCATATTTAAGAAATCGTCAGCATAATGCTACTCATTTTCGCCTTCTTTTACTACCTGAATTTTACTTTTGAGATCTTATCTTCTTTGCCTACATTGCTGGTACTTACAATTCACATGATAGGTTATAGCAAATCAACGTACTGTAATTTATAATATTACCGAATTATGCAACCTTGAATAACCTGAGACACACAGTCAGACCACCTTGCTTTGATCGGTATGCTGGTAAACTGTTTATACAAGGGAATCTGTTTTACATCATCACTTACTGAAACACACCTGTAATACTACATGGTAAGTGCAATCTTAACATATCAGGATGCACCTCCATGTAGACTGCACAAGTTCACCAATACCAAACTGCCATGGTGCCATGAAAGCCCGGTAGTGCTACAAAAAAATGCTATAAATGAAGTCAATAAAGTCAAAAGGTATCATGTCAATACACTGCCCCAATTACCACGCAAAACCTCTGCCACCAATCTGCTCTTCCAGGTGTACTTGCCTTGATAACTTAGCACCGTATGAAAAGGCCTCAAAAATGATACTAACTCTACTAATAGTAAGGAAAACATTAAGTGATTTTAGTATATACCACACAAGTGAATAGTGCTTTTTCGCGCGCTCTGATGGGTTAACTCGGAGGTGATTAGCAAGTACTATTCATCTCATTTTACAATTTCCGACCGCTTGTCGGTATATTGTCACAAATAAAGTAATGTTTTAGTCCACTAATTATTCAGCTTGTGTGGTATATGCTAAAACTTATTCACCTCAGTGGTGGATATTTATCTCCACTTCGGTTAATAATTGTTAAATATGCTCATGAGTGATCATTTTTGTAAAAATCTGTTTTCACTTTAACATATTTTTGCCATAATATTTTATCATTCATTTTTTCCCAAAAACACTGGTCAGGAGTAGTTTCCATTTTAGTCTAGTAAAATCCAAGATAATCACCTGTTTAAAAACACAATGATCCAATCTGAACTCACAACAACAAGGTTAAAATGGCACCAGCATGCCAGAGAATCTCAGAGTAATTAATGAATTCAGCTATGAGTGTTGGGAGTTTTGTTAACCAATTACATTGTTAGTAAAGTAAAACAAAACCTAACCAAACATAATTACTACTTCCTAAAAATATCCACTAAACCACTTATATATAGATTTAGCCAAGCCTACAAGCGGAGCTCCATGGTTTAATACTATTTTATTTACTTGTATCTAGCAACTTCGCATGGCTTTCCTTTCCCCAATATTTTGTGTTTAGAGCCGTCAACAGCAATTGACTGCAATTCACAAACCACAGAATAACAAAACGGGTGTCTGTAAAACGCGGAATCAACCCGGAACCACCCATCCCATCCCATCGGGGACCACCAAAAAAATATGATTATCTACAAAAAATAATCAAAATGAAAATTAATAAATATAAATTAATAAAAATAAAAACATAGTAGCACTCAATTAAGGAAGGATATAAAAAGGACCGATAACATGTTTTTAGCTAAAAAAAAAAAGACAAGAATGGGACGACACGTGACTGGCGGAGTGCTTGCACGACAAAGATCAAAGTCTGAAATATATTTACGACTCCAAAACACTTGCATTGTACGAGTCAGTTGTGTTCCACACTAGGACCACCATGACCATCATGGTTTTCTTCTATGATGAAAATCTCCTCTTTGCGCTCATTCATGGTACTCCTAGTGTGGAAAACAGCTAACTCGTACAACGCATGTGGTTTGGAGTCGTACAAAATACTTTGGACTTTGACCTTTGTCGTGCACGCACTTCGTTAGTCACCCGTCGTCCCATTCTCGTCTTTATTATATATAGCTGAAAACATCTTTATATCGGTCCTTTTTTATATATCCTTCTTTAATTGAGTGTTATTATTTTTTATTTTATTTTTATTAATTTTTACATTTTTGTATATATTTTTTGTGGTCCTGGGTGGGTTCCAGATGGTTCCGGCAGTTACCGATGGGTTCCGGGTGGGTTCCGGCAAGTTTCGGGTGGTTTCCTGGTGGTTCCTGGTGGGTTCCGGCAGGTTCCGGCAAGTTTCGGGTGGGTTCCGGGAGGTTCCGGGAGGGATCCGGCAGTTTCCGGGTGGTTCCGGCATGTTTCGGGTTGGTTCCGTGTTTTACAGACGCCCTAACAAAACAATACACTGAAGAAAACAAATTACGACGCGTGGGTTCATAGGTTTCTTTGGAGAAGGTGGGGAAATTGGACAAGTAACAAACAACATATTTCGTAGTAATTTAATACAAATTGCTAAGCAATTTTGAGATAAGCTTAACTGTCGGAGAAAACATAAAAAGGAAAAGAAACCGATGGTCTGGATAGGTAATCGCATGGGGCCAAGAAAAATTAAGGATTAATATCACTTGTGCTTTCAGAAGTTACTGAAATTGCGCTCTTCGCGCAAAACACAAGTAATACTAAAGCCCCACCTAAACAAACGATCAATCATTTTCCTGAACAATGTGTTTGACAAACATAACGTTGGGTGACTAGCCGACAAACAATTTCCTTGCTAGCAGAGGTCTCTTCCGGCGAGAAACCTCTGCGAGTACACAGGACGATTTTTGCGTGTTATCGCTGAAATTTTGACGTTATGTGCTTCATTTGGTTTGCTTCACACTGACTGTGCACTTTCTTGGCTGGTTTGAAAAATCAAACATTTGTTCGTAGAGCGAAATGTCGGATGAAAATGAAAGCCACTTCAATCATGAAAGTTGAGAGAGGCGGCTAAACGGTCAAACAAGCTCTTCCAAGACGATGTTGGTAGAAGTGTTTGATCGTTTGCCCCGGGCTTAATGCTTAATTTTACGAGGACTCATTGCGATTACGTGTTATTAAGATAAGGGCAAAGGTTTTTTTAACGCTGATGAAGCACCGACTTCGAAAAACACTGAAAACAGGCAGCCATGCGGAGTAATACCGCACGTTCGCTTAAAAGGAAAACAACAAATCAAGCAAACAATTCAACTAATTCTTTGCGTTAGAAACGGGTAGAGATGATTATTATTGATATCCAGTCGAGAGAAAAATACAAATTTCATTTCTGAACAAAAGTAACAACGATTAAACGACATGTAAAGCTTCAATTTATTTTATTCAGTCACCTGTGTTGTAGAGGTTAGTACCACTTGAAACACGCATCGGGAAAAATAACAAACCGTTTGTCCAAAGAAAGAACTTCTTCCACTAACTTTAAGCTTTTCGTTCCTTCCACTAATGCCGGTGAACTGTTAAGTGACCTTTCTTGGTGAGCTGCAAGATGCCATGGTAAAGTGAAAGCTCTTGAAGCGTTGAACCTTTTTGTTTTTCCAACAACACAAGCCGGGCGTCATGCAGGTTGTTCCACGCTTTAAGCGTCTCCTGAGACAAATCTTCTGCCCTTCCTTTTGAAGTTTTATTCACTTGAAAATTCTCCTTCCGGAGTATCTGTTAACTAGTTCTTGATTTTTTGCCTTTTACGCGAATGAAGAGACAAACTTCGAAGAAGATGAAGTTGTTTTGGTCAAAATGAAGAAACCAACTGAATGTGAAATCTCGAGCCACAGAAAGCGCGCGGAAGATTAAGCCTCGTTTTGGCTTGGGTGTCTCGTTTTGGTTAAGTTGACCTGACTTGAGCCTGCGATCCAATCGAAAACCAGTACCTGGTCAGCGGTCAACTTCCAAAAAAACAGCTGCCTTCGATGAGCTTTAAACTTGAGCCCGCGGTATGGTCACGTGATACTGGTCAGCGGATACCTTGTTTTGACAGGTGTTAAGGACGGTGCCTCCTATTGCTAGTGCGCATTCGCTCTGCGCACCACGCAACCATCTTATCTTGCGCGGTTACTCGCGCGGTTTCCTCAGAAGATTCTCTGTTTTGATGGTTATCGTATTTTTTGTAAGCTCTTGATTTAGCGGATAGTTTTACAGGATTGGCAACAGGCTGTCTACACCAAAAACCCGTAAACGAAAGCGTTATTTTAGTGTGTTTTATGAAATTACGCTGAATCACGCCGGGAAAAGCAATTGAAGTGAAGTGGCAAATAATATAAGACTTAACCTTAATCAAAACATATCGCTGTATAAACTGATTCAAGGGAATCGCTTAAAAAAGTCATGTGCTACACATATCTGTTTAATACACAACAAATCAGTTTCGGTTTTAATTCTTTTATTTTATTGCTGTTTCAACAATAATAAAAAGAAAGATGTTTTCATCGAACGTAAGATATAACATAACACGATGTCTTACCTTCGTAACTGAAAAGCTTGAACTTAACGGACTGCGAAAATCAGAAGCAAGGAATCACGAATACTGGCTCTCAAACTGCGTAGTTTTTATGCATTTCAAAACTCCTTCCAGAAAGATAATACAACCGCATGAAACAAATGCGAAAGTAATTGACAAAACTACAAAACGTGATCTTACGTACGTGTTTGTCTTCCACTTCGCCAGAGCCTAAAAGGGCAAGTTATACACGCAAAATGCACATCTCAAAACGTCTTCGAATTTTCTCTTAGCATTCAAAGCCATCTTCATTGACAAAATGTCCTCTAATTCCCGAAGAATCAAGAAAACTTTTTGTTCCAGCATGTGTCGCCATACCGGATATCCCAGCATGCCCAAAGGAAAAGACATGCAAATATTTCACTTACTAGGGAGGGGGTAGAGCAAAAACTGTCTCAAGCCTCCAAAACAGCGCCTTAAAAGTAGAAAAAAACCAATTTAGCTCTAAAAAACGCACGGTGACCCCCACTTTTTACCTCACAAAACGAAAGTGGTAAGCCTACTCAACACATGGTAATTTTTTCGTAGTTCGCAAAATATATTTAGCCTGTGTTTTTGCTCAACTAAAAGGGAGCAGTCAGGGCCAAAAATGCCTCCAATGCAATGATTTTGTAATAAATACCACATAAAAAGTAGTTCTTATATCCCCAGTTGTTATGTGTTTCAAAGCTTGTGGTTTGTTGTTGCCTTGGTATATGTAAACAGGAATTCTAAGGAAATGTTCAGAGAAATATTTCTTCTTTTCTTTTTTGCGAAAAAAATACTAAGTCTCTATTTTTTGCAACTTTGGACTTAATTATCTCTGAAAAATGTACGGTTACCCCCAATTTTCTTTTCAATTTTCGTTAGCCCTTACCAACATCTACATTTTAGCATAGTGATAATCCGCGAAAAAATATCTTCATATTAGGAGGCACCGTCCTTAATTGACCATAACATGGATGTCCAAAATTAAAGATGTACGCTGTAAACTAGCTCTTCAGCTGACATATAGCCGCCATATTGGATTATTAAT
>JAEMWC010001352.1:90000-100000 GCA_016490735.1 Pachyseris speciosa | reverse complement strand
ATGTCCTGGACTGAAGAAATGCCGGTACACCAGATCGTCCTTCGCCTTGTTAGCAATGGAGAGCCCTAAATGTGCTCTCACAAGAGGCGAGATTTATGGTTGTTGAATCTTAATCTAAACTTGGTAGTCGTAGAACCTACATATTGTTTCTGACAAACTTTGCACGATATTAAATACACAACATTAGTACTATTACAATTTAACTGATGATTAATAGAATAGCCTTTTCCAGTGCTTTTGAACTAAACCTATCGCCCGGTTTTAGAAACTTGCATACTTGACAACGTCTATTGTCGCATTTCTTGGTTCCACTACAACCCCGTTCTGCGTGTTGTGAGCCAAATTTCGCATGTACGAGATACTCCCTAAGACTCTTTGGTCTTCGAAACGCCATAAGGGGAACTTCCTTGATGTTTCTGAATATGTGAGAAGATTGCGACTTAAGGAATTTTACTACGCTGATGACGATGTCGATGGGGATTTCTCAGATATTCCTGCTTTCAGAAAAAAGTCCAACTGGTGTCCGGAAAAGAACAGGGATGTATTTCTCGAAGCGTATGCAAGTGCTCTCGAAAATAAGATCTTTCGGGAATCCAACCTAAAGGCGGGATGTCAAAGAAACCTCACAAGAGAGGAACAGAAAGCATTACAAGATCTAAGGAGCTATGATGACACAATTATTAAACAAGCAGATAAAGGATCAGCGGTAGTTATAATGGACAGGGCGAGGTACGTAGAAGAGGGTATGCGACAGCTGGCTGACGGAAGGGTATATGTTTCGTTGGGGTCGGATCCTACAGCGGATATGATCAAGAAAATCAACGAAAGGGTTCATAAAGCATGCTTAGATGGACATATAAGTGAAAGTCCTTTGGAGTATTTAATGATAAACAGTAATGCGAAAGCAGGACGGTTTTATCTGCTACCTAAATTGCATAAGAAAGGTTGTCCAGGCAGACCGGTGATCTCTGGGTGTAATACGCCAACGGAAAAGATCTCGGAGTTCGTTGATTACCATCTTAAACCTCTTGTTACAGCAATTCCATCATATGTCAAAGATGCGAATGATTTTTTGAAGAAGCTTCAGGATGTCGGCACACTCCCCGAAAATGCTATATCGGTGACACTAGATGTGGTGGGTCTATATCCACACATACCCCATGACGAGGGACTCGAAGCGATCAGGGAGGCTCTTGATAGCCGAAGTAATCCAGAAATACCCACACATGTGATTGTGGACCTGACTGAACTAGTGCTAAAAAACAATAATTTCGAATTTAATAGGAACACTACCTTCAGATTTTAGGGACAGCTTTTGGAACGAAAATGGCGCCAGCCTATGCAAATTTATCTATGACGGATAGACTGGAACGAAAGTTGCTATCACGGGCGCAAGTACAACCACTTGTTTGGTTACGATACATTGATGATATCTTTATGGTGTGGACTAGGGGCGAGGATGAACTGAAAACATTTTGAATTATCTCATTGACGCCCATGATACCATTAAGTTTACGTGGGACTGGTCGACAGAGCAAATTAATTACCTGGATGTACAGGTTATCAACAATGACGGGAGATTAGAGACTGATCTATACGTTAAACCTACGGATAAGCATCAGTATCTATTTCACACATCGTGTCATCCTCGGATGTGCAAGAACAGCATACCATACGCTCAGGCTCTAAGACTTAAACGGATCTGTTCTACAAGTGAGGGGTTTGAGCGTAGGGTTGCTGACCTCTGTAGATTTCTGGTGGCGAGAGGGTACAAACAAGCGTTTGTTCTTCGACCGATACAGGGAGCGCGTTTAAAAAGCAGGGAGGAAGCACTGACACCACGCCCCAGGAATGCCAATTATTAAGTCCCTATGGTGGTAACCTACCATCCTAATCTTCCTAAACATTGGTGGTTTTCTAAGAGATTTACAACCCCTTCTACATTGTTCAGATAGATGCAGGAAAGACATCAAGGAAGTTCCCCTTATGGCGTTTCGAAGACCTAAGAGGCTTAGGGAGTACATGCGAAATTGGGCTCACAACACGCAGAACGGGGTTGTAGTGGAACCAAGAAATGCGACAATAGACGTTGTCAAGTATGCAAGTTTCTAAAACCGGGCGATAGGTTTAGTTCAAAAAGCACTGGAAAAGGCTATTCTATTAATCATCAGTTAAATTGTAATAGTACTAATGTTGTGTATTTAATATCGTGCAAAGTTTGTCAGAAACAATATGTAGGTTCTACGACTACCAAGTTTAGATTAAGATTCAACAACCATAAATCTCGCCTGAGAGCACATTTAGGGCTCTCCATTGCTAACAAGGCGAAGGACGATCTGGTGTACCGGCATTTCTTCAGTCCAGGACATCATGGACTGGAAGATGTCTCAGTCCAGCTGATTGACAGAGTAGCCGATGAGTCGTCACTTTTGGACAAAGAGGGACAGTGGGCCTATAGGCTCGGGACTATCAAGGACCTCAAGGATTGAATGAAAGTAACTTCTTTTTCAGTCAAAATAGGGGTAATAGGATTAATACGAGCTAAGTTTCCATTGTTTTACGTGTACCTTCTAGTATTGTTACAAGCGCGCGCGCTTTGTTTGCTTGTGTAATTTAAAATTTGAAATGTAGTAGTGTGTGACGCATGTAACGGCCATTCACCCTGATGAAGGCCGGTAAACTTCGCCGAAATATAGGTGAAGGATAGAAAAAATATTGTTTTCGCTCTTCAGTTGTGTTGCCCTGATGAAGTCTTTTAATAAAGACGAAATATTGGCAAAGTCGTATTTTCCAGTTCTTGGCTATTAATTTATATATATATACATATATATATATATATATATATATATATATATATATATATATATATATATATATATATATATATACACTATCACAAATGAAGATAACCCACATGTATTGTTCCACACCTATATTTCGACCACATAAAGTGGTCTTCATCAGGGTAAAATTACAGTTACCACCGCACGCGTCATACTACTTTTAAAAGTGTAAACTTAAGCAGCCTCGCGCGCGCGCATCAACAAACGATCTCCTCCCCGTGCGCATAATGCCATTATAAACCATCAACAAATTACGTGCGTCTGGAACGCCTGTTCTGACCGAAGAAAAAGTCATTGTCATTAAGACCATAAGGACTCAAAGTATTAAGCTTATATGCCCATTGGCCCTCCTTATCCCTCAGCTCCTCTTCCCCATTGACCCTGTCTATCAACTGAATGTTCATATCATCCAAACCGCTATGTCCATCACTCCAAAAGTGTTTATACAGTAGGTCGTCATTCTCCCGCTGTGCCTCATTCAATCTTGCATGGCGTCTTATTCTGGATTTATGGTTGTTAAACCTTATTCTAAACTTTGTAACAGTGGACCCCACATACTGTACTGAACACCTCTTACATGTGATCAAGTAAACCACATTACTTGAGTTACAATCAAGACTATAGTTAATAGAGTACTTCCTGTCATTATGAGTACACACAAAACAGTCCTTTTCCTCTAAATACCTACAGACTTCACATCGACTTGATTAACATTTACACGTTCCTCGCTCATTTTCTGCAGAACCACGGCTATTTATCTTCGCACGCACCAGGTAGTCCCCCAAACTTTTAGGTTTTCTGAATGCCACCAAAGGGATATCCTTGATGGCTTTTTTACATCGATCCGATGACTTCAAAATGGGATGTAGCTCTCTGAGTATTTTACTTATGTTCGGCAAGCCAGGATGGTAAGTTACCACGAAAGGTGTTTTTGCACTGCGTGTTTGCTGTTTACTTCTAAAAGCCTCTTCTCTGGTCATACGTCTGACTCTCCCGATTTGTTTTTCCACGAAGTTCCTCTGATGACCCCTTTCAATTAAGTATTCCACCAAATTCTCCGCCCGCTTCTCAAAAAAATAGGGCTTGGAACAAATCCTACGCAATCGCATCGCTTGAGCATACGGTATGCTCTTCTAACAGGCACCCGGATGACAGGAACTGTAATGTAAATATTGCTGACTGTCCGTTGGTTTAACAAATACGTCCGTCTCCAATACACCTGACTTGTTGATCACCCTAACATCTAAAAATTCTATTTCATTCACAGAACACTTTGAAGTAAATTTGATCGTGTTATGGGCATTGTTTAAATATTTTATAAATTCCTCCAACTTCCTTTCACCCTCCGTCCATATGATAAATATATCATCAATGTATCTCCACCAAATATAGGGCTTGACTTCTGCATCCCGAAGTAGACGTCTTTCTAAATTATCCATAAAGATATTTGCATATGAAGGAGCCATTCTTGTTCCTATCGCTGTTCCTAGCTTTTGTAGATAATGTTTGCCATTGAATTCAAAGTTGTTATTTCTCAACACCAAATCTGTAAAAGTGACTACGTCCTCATTCAATGATCCCTCCCAATCACCCTCATTGAAATCATCGAATTTCAGTAACGCTTCCTTCAAAGCTGCCACACCTTCATCATGTGGAATGTGGGGGTACAGGCCAACCACATCAACTGTACACAAAATGGACCCCTCCGGCAGCCTCCCCAGCTCTCCTAACTTCTTTAGAAAATCATTGGTGTCTTTGATGTATGACTCTATCCCTTGCACTAATGGTCGTACTTTATGGTCCACAAATTCAGAGATCTTCTCTGTAGGAGTGTTGCATCCAGAAATCACTGGTCTACCTGGACAACCCTGTTTATGAATCTTCGGTAAAAGGTAAAACCTACCAGGCTTCACATCTTCAGACGCCAAAAGATAATCTCTCGTTTTCTCATCAATATTCCCTTTGCTGTAACACTCATTTATTTTCGCATTGATCTCTTTCATCATGTCCCGAGTAGGATCTCTATCCAATAACGTATATACTTCCGAATCATCTAGCTGTCGCATGGCTTCTTCTATATATGCGTCCCTATCCATTACAACGACCGCAGAACCTTTATCTGCTTGCTTTATGATTATATCTTCATAACTCCTCAAATTCTCCAGCGCCCTCTGTTCATCCCTTGTTATATTACGCCGATATGTTTTATCCAAATCGTACGCTAAAATCGCCTTTTCAACAGCGTCCACGTACGCCTCTATGGCTATTTCCCTGTTCTTCTCCGGACACCATTTTGACTTATTTCTGAACGCTGGCTTATCTGAAAAGTCCCCATCAACTTCATCTTCAGAATAAAAATACTCACGTAACCTAATCCGTCTGATATAATCTCTTATGTCCTTCCGAAGATTGTAAACATCAATCTTTTCCGGCATAGGGCAAAATTTCAATCCCTTAGACAAAAGAGATATTTCCGCTTCCGTAAGTAGTCTCTTCGAAAGATTGACAACAGTATGATTGCCAGTATCTAGCCCTGCATCCGTACTCATTCCAAACCGCCTTGCCGGTAACTCGTTACGTTCTCTTTCAACTCCTATATTACTACCTGCTGACGTTTCCCCCACTGTCCTAACCACATTATCCTGTAATTCATTCCGCAGACTACCTTCCGCCTCCCCGTGCATTGCCTCCAATACACTGTTTATGTCACTGCTGATTTCCCTCAAATCCACTAGTAATAGTGGACAGTCCACTGGTAGAGGATTCACACCAGCTAAATTCTCTTCTGGCGTCAAGTCTTCCACCTCTATCCCCCTATCAATGTCGTCAACATCCCCCATCCCTACACCCTGCCTAATTGTAGATACAAAGTTCTCGATTTCCTCCCTTGAGGGACCACTCACCATTCGATCCCCACTCTCTACACCGATTGCACTCAGCTCCCAATCCCCCTCAACATCCGGTTCCTCCACTCCAACCAAAGCACTACCAGTCAGTAATTCACCTAATTTCTTCCTTCTCCTTTCTAAAAGTACTTGATTAAATTTCTCACAAATAGCAGATATTTTTCTTACCATGTTATCCAAGGTCGATTCTCCGAAACGCTCCTTAATCTGACGTTTAGTGTCCAAAATATCTTCCGTTAATCGTCGCTCTACATGTCCCGTTTGTCGCACTAACAAATCCTGCAATTTCCTCGAAGCATCCATCAAAACCAATCTCCACTCCTCATCAAAATCCTCAGTAACAACTTCAATATTGGCTTTCTTCTTCAGACGAAGTCCTTTCGCTACAACGTCCTCTTCTTTACAGGCGTTCAAAATCGAGTGTGGTGGTCGTAACTCAAACGCCTTTTACACAAATTCAACAACTTGAAAAAGGCGTTCCAGACGCACGTAATTTGTTGATGGTTTATAATGGCATTATGCGCGCGGGAGGAGATCGTTTGTTGATGCGCGCGCGCGAGGCTGTTTAAGTTTACACTTTTAAAAGTAGTATGACGCGTGCGGTGGTAACTGTAATTTTACCCTGATGAAGACCACTTTATGTGGTCGAAATATAGGTGTGGAACAAAACATGTGGGTTATCTTCATTTGTGATAGTGTATGTTTCTTCATGAAGATTAACTGTTTGTGACTGATGCTTGTGAAGAGTTATATATATATAAAGTAACAGAAGACTTTGGATTTTCATTGTTTTTAGTATCATCATTCGACACAGAAGTTTACAGTTTCTTTATATATATATATATATATGATAATCTCAAGCATCAAAAATGTATTTATCCTGTTTCCCGTTTCAAATATAACTAAACACAAGGGAAAAAAACATTTTTAAGGACCACCTATATTTCGACTGTGTAGAACAGTCTTCCTCAGGGTGAATGACTGTTACAAGCGTTACACGCAATTATAAAAGTGCGGCTTACAAATCTAAACACGTGAGCGCTAACAATTATACCGGTAACAAAAAGCGCGTGCAATACAAACACGAACGCTAACGGTAATAATAGGCGCGTGCACTAGAAGAGCCTGACAAGAAATTGATTACGCGCGCGACTTCTGCGGTTCTGACAATAAAAAAAGTCACTTTCGTTAAGACCCTCCGGCGCTATTGTTCTCAATCTGTATGCCCATTGGCCCTCTTTCTCCAGCAAATTGTCTACACTACCATAAACTTTATCAATTATTTGAACTGAGACATCGTCCAAACCATTGTGTCCCTCTGTAAAAAAGTGCTTGTAGATTAAATCATCGCTGGCCCTATCTCCTGGTTCCAACCTTGAATGTCCCCTCAATCTACTTCTATGGTTATTAAATCTAAGCCTAAATTTAGTAACTGTTGATCCCACATATTGTTTACCACAAATCTTGCAACTTAGCAAATAGATAACACTGCTACTGTTACAGTCTAGGTTATAGTTAATGTTGTATGATTTTCCAGTGGTGTTGCTGACGAACGTATTTCCGATGTTCAGATAGTTCTTATTTCTACAAATTTCGCAGCGCGTAGAAGAACAACGGTAATTTCCTGGCACAGAATTATTGTTGTCAGGTCGTATTCTAGCATTCACAAGATAATCCTTTAGGCTTTTAGGGCGACGAAATGCCACCATAGGACATTCTTTAATGGCCTTCTTACATCTGTCAGACATATGTAATAAGGGATGCAGATCTCGAAGTATTCCCCCTATATTCGGCAATCCAGGGTGGTAAGTCACAACAAACGGCGTCCTGTTATTTTTCTTTCTTTCTTGAGCCGGCGTTAGTGCTTCATTTCTGTTAATCCTCTTAGCCCTTCGAATTTGTCGACGTACAAATCTCTCATCGTACCCTCTAGCCACTAAATAACCAATTAATTCAGCAGCCCGGTTGTCGAATATCTTATCCGACGAACAAATTCTCCTCAGTCTCAGATCCTGGGCATAAGGAATTCCTTCCTTACACCCCCTCGGGTGACAAGATCTAAAGTCGAGGTATTGATGTTTATCCGTGGGTTTCACGTACAAATCTGTCGTTAGAATGCCATTACTATTGATCACCTTTACATCAAGAAAGTTTACCCTGTCCATAGACCACTCCCAAGTAAACTTGATAGTGTCATGCGCACTATTTAGATACTCTAAAAAGTTCTTGAGTTCTTCTTCTCCAGCTGTCCAAACCATAAAAATGTCATCAATGAACCTAAACCAGGTGTAAGGTTTCGTGTGATATCCATCAAGAAGGCTTCTCTCTAATCTGTCCATAAACAAGTTCGCATATGATGGAGCCATCCTGGTGCCTATAGCTGTTCCCAACTTCTGTAAATAATTTTCACCATTAAATTCAAAGTTGTTGTTACTTAAAACTAATGCCGCTAATTCAACAATTCTCTCCGTGGGAATAGTAACATCCAGCCTACCATCTAGAGCTTCCCGTATGGCTTGGAGCCCCTCCTCGTGCGGGATATGAGGATATAGACCAACCACGTCGATGGTTACGAGGATGGACCCCTCTGGTAGTTTTCCCATATTAATGACCTTCCTAAGAAAATCATTGGTATCTTTAATGTAAGAATTCACTTGAGGTACAAGGGGCTTAAGATGAGAGTCCACGAACTCTGATATTTTTTCAGTTGGGGTTCCACTTCCCGATATCACGGGCCGACCTGGACAGCCCTTCTTGTGAAGTTTAGGCAGTAAGTAGAACCTACCCGCCTTCGTGTCACCGTCAATCCAAAGGTAATTCAAAGTATCCTCATCAACAAAAACCATCAGCGTGTAGTTGTTGAACTTTGCTATTAATCAACTCTCTCATTTCCATTGTAGGATCTTCAGGCAGACGTACATACACCGTTCTGTCATTCAGTTGCCGCATCCCTTCCAATATGTACTTATCCCTGTCCATCACTACAACGCCTGAACCTTTGTCTGCTTCTTTTATGATAATGTCATTATATCTCCTCAAATTAGTTAGTGCCTGTTGTTCCTCCCTAGTCAAATTTCTGTTAACCCTTTTATTTAGAGCGCTGGACAGAATCTGCTTCTCCAATTCCAAAACATAAGCTTCCAAAACCATTTCTCTATTTTTATCAGGACACCAGGGCCCGGTTGTTCGAAAGCCGATTAACTTAATCCAGGATTAGCGTAAACTTTGGTTGCAGTTTTTGTCTTTTGGATGAAAGTTTCTTTTGCTGATTTTTGCTTTTCAGGATTGACGTCCTATAATCTAAAATTGTGTAGGATATCAGCGTTTAACAATGTTTGTGGACAGAGAAATAAACTGCTTGGTTAACTTTTAATCTTGGATTAGGGTTAATCGGCTTTCGAACAACCCGGCCCAGGTAGACTTCTTTTTAAACGCCGGAACATCCGAGAAATTACCCGCAACCTCTTCATCACTATAAAAGAACTCCCTCAGTCGAATGCGTCTAACATACTCTGTAATGTCTTTGCGTAATTGATAAACGTCAATCTCCTCAGGGGTAGGACAAAACTTTAATCCTTTTGACAGGACCGAAAGTTCTGCTTCAGACAAAACCCTGCTAGATAAATTAACCACACGCTGTACACCTTGATGAAATTCCTGGTGGGGAATAGCCCCTAAACCGACTTGTTCCTGCGCTGTAGCCTCCTCTCCCTCCACCCTTATCTCCTCCGTAATATTCCCTTCAGAGGTCTCATTCGGTGTAATAAAATCACGCCCCTCTACTAAATCATTCGCTGTTGTCTCCCTAACATTTTCTCTTAACATGTCATTCAAGTTAACAGGACTACCCCTATAGGATAACATATCAGGCTCAATGGCAATTACCATCCTTCCCTCAGAAGGCCCAGCCAACAGGACTGGCGAATCCATAGGCAGTGGATTCAAATTGCACGGCTCTTCTTCACCCAAATCTTCTATAACTACTAACGGTTCTTCATTACTGTCAACTTCCCTTCGGATATCTGTGATGAAATTTTCAATCTCGGATACCGTGGGATTTAATCGCTCCTCGTCACTCTCAGACAAAACGGACAAATCATGAGCAATCTCTTGTATACGCATAGAATTACGCATGAACTTGTTCAACTTATTCTCTCTTCTCTTCTTCAAAAAACCTTGCAATCTCTCCGTAATCTGTTGGATTTTACCTTTAAATTCCAGCAGTTTATCTTTACTAAACTGAGTAACTAT